>NIVC01000872.1:145000-173544 GCA_002269645.1 Macrostomum lignano | reverse complement strand
CTTTTTTTAATTATACCAATGTCATCAATCAGATACTCAAATCCTTGGACATACAGAGTGTATTTAAAAGTCTATGGATGTTCACCTATTAAATAAGGGTAGTAAAATTTATTGTTTGAAAGAATATTTTTGATAGAAAAAGGGAATTGCATTATAAATATACTGTCATCATACTATAAAAATTAGAAGAAATTTAGGCATGCAAACTGTCAAACATTAGATAGAGGCCTAGCAACAATACATATATAAAAGTTTTATATAAGTATTTAATGAATTATAGTAGCATACTGTAGGCCTAATGCAATAGAGTCTAATTAATTGTACACATTATAAAAAGATAAATTAGAGCCTAAAGTTCTATATTGGTATTTTGTATAAATGAGGCACTGATGCACTGCCTAAACAACTCTATGAACATCATAATGCAAGTTGATATAGCTTTTAGCCTACATACCTTCTTACAAATAGACTATGTAAGACAATAGGCCTATTCAAGACTAATCAAGATGCCTCGGAGATCAAAGTGTAGCTGCAAAAGTGCAATTTGATATTTATCTCTTTAGCTATAATGAAACTATAGAGCAATTTAGTCATTGGTATAATAAGTAATATACAAAATAAATGAATACAATTAATTGCAAAGAGTAATAGATTTTAAATCTTATAATAGTCATTATACATTGAATAGACCTTCAAATTTGACATTCAGAATTATATATGATCACTATATAGTCCATACTGTGATTAAAACTAATAAAAATATAGCTCATATATTTTTATATAACATTAATTAGAAAAGCATGAAATGATAAAAAAATACTTATCATTCATCTCAATTTGATACATTGTCATCACCAAGGCGCATGATCAAGATGGCCATACATCAAGATAGCCTCAGCTTTAAATGTCTAAATCAATAATAAGCCTAGGTATTTATATTTCACTTATTTCATATAGATTGACCTTCTAGTAATTTATATTAAATATAGATATATAGATAATATAGATAGATATTATAGTAGAACTATATTATATAATAATCATTTCTTTTGGCTTCAGCTTTTATTGTATTGTAACCTGACCTATAGATAGATATTTATCTACTAAATAAAGAAAATATGTAGCTTAGTACAAAAAAAATCTTGTTGCATATTTATCCCATTTTTGCATAGCATTAGGGCCTACCACTAGCAATGGTTTCTTGATAAACTAATAGTGATAAATCAAATAGATGTAATGATAGAGAATAAATTGGCACAAACACAGAAAAAGATTAACGTTTTTGTATCATGCGTAATTAGTTTCAAATGTATTATTGTTTCTATATTTATAAATATGATTGATTAAACATGCTATATAATAATTAATATAATAATAGCTATTAAAGTTATAGTTAATTAATGGTAAAGAGAGAGTGGGTAGATATAATAGAAATTCAATATTGTGGCCATCTTGGTGTGTGGCCATCTTGGTTTGACTAACACCATAAGTATCCAATGGAAAAAGAGCTATACAAACTATACAATGTATTATTCACCTTTAGTAATGAAAATTATATCCATTGAAGCTGTTTCTGGAGCTATATATGGACATGAGACATGGAGCCTTGTCTTCTTATCAACTCTTTGGAAATATAACAGGTATGCAAAAGTTTTGGCAACTAAGTTTCCAATTGTAAATGTTGGTAAATCTTTTAACTTTATTATTCTTTCAATATTATCTCTGCCATGTTCTATGCATTTCCAATGACAATGTATCTACACCTTGAAGGCAGTATGGTACTCTGAAGCTAGTATGGTGTTTAGCTCTTAATTGATATAGTGAGCCAGGTCTTGGGGCTACTGAAAATGGCATCTATCCATGCATTCAGTCTGCTGTAGGAAGGCCCAGAAGTAGCAAGGCACTAAGTCAAGACTGTATAAAGAGTGCAATATCATAAAGAGCTTGTTATCAGCCAAAAAGCTAGTTGTCATGGCCACAATGTGGCTATAGGTATTGCTATGGTGCAAGTGAATTCTGCCACTGGAGGCAAGTTGGCTACTTTTCTATGACTAAAGTCACAACTCTAGGCAAAACCTCACTAGTATAGAATATGGCATTGATGTTCTATGCATTTGGCACTATAACAACTGTCTCTGGCGGATTGATGCTGAAAAAGACAACAAACATCTGCTTTTGTAAGCAAAACCCAAGGTGTAGAACAGTTGGATGGTCTTTATTGGAACTAGTCCAAACCTTGTTTTGGTTCTTATGGGGTACTTGGAATTAGTATAACCACTTTTTGTCACTATTCACAACATTAGTAAGTTGTTTAGTGCTACCTTTGCCAAAGCATCACAGAAATTCTTGGCTGCATTGAACCCTCTTTTGCTTCTGCTCTGCAGTTAGTACATGAGGCACCTAATGGGCTATAACCTTAGGGAGGTCAATATGGTCAAGCTGGATAGTTTGGACACTGCCATTAGAAATGCTGATTGTCTGGCTAAGCAATACAATGGTGATATTAGAATCTTTATCTATTAGCTGTAGCAGAGCTCTAATGTTCTGCTCAGTCACAAATATTATTGGCTTCTTAGAATTGGGGCTATTTGTCATCAAGCATTGATTAGCATTGACCTATTGGATCCAACAGGCAATATTACAGTATAAAAGGACCTAATCTGCTACAACTTAGACTAGCTTGGCATTAATTTTAGTGGTGTTTTGTCTTATCCAAATTGCAATGACATTAAAACATGAAATACCCATTGATCAGAAATGATATTTTCCATTTTTTCCATTTTTTCCAAGGCTAAAAACAAGACTATACAATAATCAAAATACTCTAAAAAACAAAAAATTTATGCAATGAACTGAAAATTTATAAGAAAGTGCAAATTATACTCATATTTATAAGATTAAAAATGTGTTATATCCCAAGATGGACTTAGCCCCAGTCTTGCTACTTGCTAACCTACTTTTGCACAAAAGTGTAAGCAATAGACTAGAAACCAAGGTTGCAGCAAATGCATAGGCCCTGGTGACAATGTTCTACTGGCATTAAACCCCTAAATAACAGAAGCAAGATGATACTTACAGAAGCATAGGTTGCTCAACTTGGCACTCTAAGCATCTCCGTGTAATTACGATTGTATATCTATTGTAGCTAGAGTGGCAAGGTAGCTAGAAAAAAGCAATTGAAAGGTCAGTAGGGGGGGACAAGAGCATACACTAATAAATATCAGTCAGAACAAAATGGGGTGGGGCAAAAGCTGCAAGGTAAGAGAAATGGGTAGTGGGGCAAAAAGAATGAAAAGGGGTTAGTTTAGCCATATAGAGCACAACGGGGGGGGGGTAAAAAACAAGAATTATGTATTCATATAACAGAGACAGCCAATGAGAAGGTGCAGAGGGAAAAGGCTAACCATAATCAAGGGTCCAAAATCACTTACAATGACTAAGTAAATAAATAACTTAAATAATAACTTATTGATACAATAGGTCTAGTGTAATAGCATCACAAAATAGTAAAGTACATTAAACATAGTCGACAATAAGTTGCAAGCATAGAAGGGGCAGGGAGGGGTTGACAGAGGGAAAGAGAAAGCTACAGTATAGGCAAGTACATTGAATCACTAAATCATAACAAACAGTTGCATTTAAATGTTTATTTTAAAAGTTATGAACCAGTTGCCAAAACTATATATTTCTTGTATTGTCCCTAAGTAAATAATAGCATAAAAATAAAATTAATAAAGGTGGATAAAGTAGACAATATAAGCCACTAAAACCTAGATTATAAACCCACATTCCATTTCTTGATTGGGTAAAAAGATTTGTCCCAATGATGCATAGCAAGGCACTTTGCGCAAACCTCATTTAGGCCACATATATAGTATCAATGCAAGCTTTCTGCTTAACACTCAGTTTGTAAATTCCTTGTTGATATTGCATTTCATCAAAACAATCAAGCAGCTCTTGATACTTTTGCTGCAAGATGAAAGCAGTCTTACAATTGCTTTTTATAGCTAGACCAGTTTAGAAAATCAGTAGATTCAAGTTCATGCAATGGTAAATTTGGCTCTATAGATTCTTTATCTGCCCAATAAGCATCATGGCTCCTAAAATATAACTATATTAAGGTAGGCCTAGACACAAAATATTAGATGCACACCTAGTATGAAAAGTAATCATTCAATTTTTATTTATATTGCTATTTTCAATTCTTCAATTAGCATAATTATGCTTAAGCAAAAAGTCAAATTATGAGCTTGATAAATGTATGAATCATATGATTGACTTTAATTTAATGCCATATAATTAGCTAATGAACAATCATAACTCAATACTTGTGCACTTATTTGAAAAATAAATTGAACAGATTAAACTATAAGTATGTTTATTACTAGAAACATAATTAAAATGACATAAAGTAATTTAATTACTCTAGTGATTGATAAAAAGGTCAAAAATGATTTTTTGCCTATTGAAATGAAACCATTATATGTTTGCTCCATTTTCCAACTTATTTTTTTTGATAGCATGTTTGTGAAACCTTAAAAGTTATAGGCATTTTATTTCTAGTTCTAAAAAGTATAGATTAAAATAAAAAATATTAGACTAGGTCTATCTTATAATTAATATAGGTTGTCCATAATGCAAAAATTATTCCTTCATGTTTATTATAAAGAAGTCCCTATTTCTAGAGTTGCAAAGTGTTGTCCTTATTGCTATCCTCTATGTTTCCCTTATCATTTTTTCTTTATTGTCAGATCCAGGCAGAGATAAAGTTTGATAACTATAAAAGCAGGAGTCTGTCAAGCATGACAGTGGGTTTTTGTATGCTGAATAAATATGAGATAAGAAGACATTGTTATTTTTAGTAATATTAGGTGCCTACATAATGGAGATAGTCAGCTATAGGTGATTCTATTACTTTACTTTTAGCATTTTATAACAGCTCAAAATATTTATATATGAGTATTTTTGTCTACAAAATATAAAAATATATGCTTAATTGGATTTAAAGCTATGCTTTGCAATTCTAGAATGCTTAGCACTGTGAAGGCTGAATCTGCATGCTAGACTATTATCCTAAATATAGAAGGATTTTGATTTTGCAAGATTCTAGCTATAGAAGCTGCTTGAAGAACAAAAAAGCAGCATTGTCACTAGATCCTATAGTGACACTGACTAAGTGCAAAGTAGCATTGTCACTAGGTCCCAAAGTGACATTGACTAAATGTGAAGTGACATTGCTACTAGTGCTAACTGCTAACTAGGCATAGGTTATTACTTAAGGCCTTATATTTATTTGTCTAATCTAAATAGGAAATCAAATACATAGTATCCAATTTGACTATCTGGCTGCTATTTCCTAGGTTCAAACCTGAGATTTATTCTTGAATCTCAGAGGACCATAAGCTAGCACTTTAAAAGGGCATTCATTGGCAAATTCTTGGGCACATCAGTAGGCCAACTAAGCCACAAACCCTGCAATAGATATTTTATTAATTGCAACAACCCTTAGTACCTACTGCACTAATAATGATAGTTTTTTCTCTATTTTAATTTTAATAAACAGATGAAAAATTAGAGGACATTAGAGGACAGAGACTTGCGATATAAAAATTTAATTCCTTTACTGTATAGCTTATCTTGTTTAAAGGTAATATTTCTAATATATTTTTGTAATTTTGGAATCAAAAGCTTTTTCACTAGTTTGTTGCTTAGCAGTTGGACTTACAAGTAGTCTAGAAATAAAAGAAAAATAAATTAGTCTAGAATAGTCTAGAAGGCTATTTAGCTTAGATGTTAGTTTAGATTCTAATCTTTCTTTTAGGATTTAACTTGATTCAACAAATTAGCTTTCATGATTATTTTAGCAGGCTATAATTGGGTTTTGGTTGCTGTATTTAGAATTAGAACTTTACAATTGTTAGCTTTGCTTAGGGGAACTATTACTAATAGAAGCAACTAAGGTTGTTAAATGCTATTTAGAGCTTTGCTTTGAAGTGTCATTAGCATATATTGCACAAATAACAATGTCATCATTAGTGTTCAGATCAAAGCAAAAAGTATTAAATTCAAGATTAAAATAGATTGTCTTCTTTAGTTTTGGAAAAACAATTTTGTCTTTTTCTGCATTAAATTGAAGTTGATATTAGGATAAGTTTAATGATACTTTATATTGAAATGGCTTGACCTTTGTACTTTGTGAATAATAATCTGATTTTGGCTTATACACATTGTAACTAGAGGACACAAAGGTATATAATAGTTTCATCAATACTATTACCATGTCTATTTGTTCTATCTGTTTGCTTGCATTTTTGCAAAACTATTATATTTTGTGCAATAACCCTAGCCATTAGTCACATTGCTTGAACTTTTTTGCAAGTCTCATATACCAAGGTGGCATATGCTTATCTTGGAAACCAAGCAGTATTACTAGGTTGAGGCTTAGAGTTGATAGCCAAGATATAGTCATGAGAGATGCTCTCTAGTCAGGAATTCCACTGTTTGGACTAGGATATTGTCTTTTGGACTAGGATATTGTCTTAATAAAGGATGCCTCAAGCTCAAGCCCTTGGACAATGCCTAGAAAGAGTGCTAAGCATTTCTAGCAGGTATATATTAATGTACCACTAGTCAATAATAGCTTACACGTTTTATAAGTGGTATTAGGGCTTCATAATGTGGCAATCTCAGTTCTTAGATAGTAAGATGCCACTCATTCAAGTCCAGTTACTGAAGTCCAGTAGGCTGATAGATTGTAGATCCAGGACTTATTACCAATGACAATTTCCTAGGCCAAGTTTAAGTGGCCATTGTCAAATTGTATGCTATAGCATTAGGTTACCTAAGCTTCCTACTTTTAGAGTTAGCTACTACTGCTTAACATTGAAATCTTGATTGAACCTTGAATATAGGATTATCTTAATTCCTCCCAATGATTTTGAAAGAAATGATAGATATGCCTGCTGAATTTAAGTGCTACATTAGCTATATTTTGTACTTAGTAACTGTAGTTTCGGATTTTATAATTTGTCTATCATTTATACATACCCAATGATTCATTGCAATATGCAACTGCTGGATGTCCTAACTAATCTATCCAGAAAAATTATAGCAAACTTGGGGTAATTTGCAAATTTGTCAAGCTAAGATGAAAAAGACGAGAAGATAAACAAAATGAAAATATTCTATCTTGCTCAAGGACACAAGTTGTTCCAGTAGGATCTTGAATCGAACCCTTGACCTTTAAGTTGTAAGTCCAACGCTCTAACCACTAGGCTACAACCCACAACAGTTATCAAGTAATGTAGATAATATAAAGTATTTATTCTGTATTTCTTCTTTCTTCTTTACATAGCAACAAAAAATAAAATAAATGTATGAATGTGGACTAAGTACCAGCATACACATTTCATCCTGTTATCAACAAAATGAGTAAACTCAGTGCAAAACATACACTTGCGTATTCTGTATAAATAAAAGTCTATTATGTTTGCCATGTTTCAGATAATCTTGCAATTTCTTTGGCTATCCACACTGAAACCAAACAGTTACTGGCTAGAGGTTAAATTAAATAGAGATTACAATGATGCAGGTTCCACCTGTTCCACGACGCAATCGACGCAACCAAAGTCGAAGCAATGCTAACAATAGTAATGAAACTCAACAAAAGCAACAGGAATCAGAGCAGCCAAAGGCGTACCATTTCAATCAATGTCGAAACATAATCAAATCGGCTATCAAATGTCCAATCTGTTTCGAATCAATGCTAGATCCATCAGCTGATAGTCGTGTACTGCCTTGCCAGCATGCATTCTGTCGAAGCTGCTTAGCTAAATTATTAGACAGCTGCACAAGTTCGGCAGGTGATTCAACCAGAATCGGTGGCCCAGTTTGTCCAGAATGTCGCGCGCCTATTTCCGCTATTCGAGCAGACGATTTGCCGCCAAATGTACAGCTGAATCGATTGTGCAACGAGTTGGACGAATTGCAACAAAAGCATCATTCTTCGTTAGATTCTTCTGCTTCTAAAAGCAGCGGCGATAGTGCTAATAGTAACTGTAGGAGGCGTCAGCAAAGACAGTCGTGTAATTTGACTGTGCTATCTGGCGATTTCTGCACTGCTACTCGCGAATTTAATTACAGATCAACTGACTCCAGGTAGGGTTTTGTTACATTAAATTCTTACATTATTGACTTCATTATAGCAGTTCTAACATTTATTTTGTTGGTAGAACTACCACTTTATAATTCATTCATGGGCGATTCACATCCATTGAGGGCCAATTTCCTGGGCACAGAGAATGTGTACATGCCTGATCATACATAAAATGCGCAATCCCTTGATTTACACTGGCCGTGTGACTTACCTGCCCGACCGAAAATATTTGTCCTTTCAAAAACAGTAAGTGTGCCAGTTGTGCCACAAATATGCCCTTTGACAGAGTTATAAATGTCTTTGTATGTCATATTTGGCACACTTGATACAATTGTACCAATTGTGCCGTAGCTATGCCATTTGGCACAGTTTGTAAATGTCGATGTATGTCCTATTTGGCACACTTGACACAAATAGTATTTTTACTGCTAATTGGCCAATGAAACCAATTGGCACACTTGGCACACTTGCTACAATTGTGCCAGTTGTGCCACAGCTATACCATTTAGCACAGTTATAAATGTCTTTGTATGTTCTATTTGGCACACCTGGCACAAATAACCTTTTTATAGCAAATTCCCCTTGGAAACCATTTGGCACACTTGGCGCACTTACTACAAGTGTACCAGTTGTGCCACAGCTATACTATTTGATACAGTTATATAACTGTCTTGGACTGTCCTTGGCACACTTGGCACGAATATCCTTTTTATAGCTAATTGGTTATTAAAACAGACTGGCACACTTGGCACACTTGCTACAATTGTACCAGTTGTGCCACAGCTATGACATTTGGCACAGTTATATGTCTTTGTCCTTCTTGGCACACTTGGCTCAAATAACCTTTTTTATTGCTAATTACCTAACAAAACTGTTTGACGCACACCCGGTGCAACTTGCACTGAGGCTGCGACGTCAGTAGCTTCGATTTTGGCAGATGACCGGCAGGTTTTCACTCCCAACTTGCGGCATGATCTGCTCAGACGCTCGAAAATGGCGCAACCGCGTTTGATTGACGCCATTACAAAAGAACTAAAGCAGCAGATCACGCAGCATCTCGCCGTCCATCTAGATCAGCTCGTGGACCCAGCCGTCACAGTTGACAACATGCTGGTCGACGACAATGGAAAGAAATTATACATGTACTACGGTAAGAAATTAATAGTCCTTCATTTATGATCGCGCAAATATCCTATTGTTACTCTCAAACGCTCTTCAATCCTTAAAAAACACCTCTGCAGCCAATCGGTTTCGCCTTTACGTCCAACGTCGCTTGGACCAGGGTCACGGCCAGTAAGGATATATCAAGAACCAACGACTCCGGCAAACCTCAATGCACTTCTCCGCAAGATGGTGCGGGGTGCTTCAGCGACGACGAGATTTTGGTAACGTCGTTGAGCGGTCGCGCTACTGAGCCTGGTCGGCCACGCCTGCTACCTGGCTGGAATCGACATCCCAACCAATGAAAGCGATTGAAAAGGCCTACGTCCGATGCTCCATCACCATCCATGCTCCATGCTCCATCTCCAGCGTGAAAAGCAATCCGGACGTTTGCCTGTAAAGAAACTTCGTCAAGGTGCGGCTGCCAATGTCACTGACACTGTGCAGTCGGAGGCGGCTAATGCACTCGCGAGGACTGAGCGCGGGATATCTGCTGTTGCATCTAGCAAAACTAAACTTGTTTGGCAGATGCGGGACCCGTCTAGCTTGGTCTGTCTCCCTCATGTTTCTGGTTTTGTTTTCCCCTGGAAATATGCTCTTTCCCACATAAAGTAACCAACTACATTACTATAGTTAGTTCCAGACTCGTAAATTACAATAGCACCAGGAATCAGACTTGTTGTCTAACTAGAAAAGTATAGGGGAACAGAGGTATTGGAGTTGGTTTCACTAATTGCTTGTTTTTCGTCTAGTTGTTTGTTTGTGCTTTTTAAATTAAAACATTATTAGATGTATACATGTTGTTACATTAAAATCCTGTGCCACGTGTAGTCGACTCAGTAGTTAATTTGTTACATTGCATGTTTTAGTTTCAAATGTATTAGAAAAGTAAACTCTTTGGCTGGCACCACAATTTTCATGCACCGCGCTTTTTAATTACGTTGTTTTTTGTTTCCTGTCCAATGTCCGCTGTCTGTTATGTTTCTTTCCGTTAACTTCTAGTATGCATTTTTTAATTCCGCAGCCTCCCCTTTTTCCTGGTTTATACATGTTTTTTGTCCTATTGCTACTTCCCATTAAATATATACGTATTTATGCAACATCCCTTTTTCCAACTGTTTTAATCTGTTTATGTTCGCGCCCAACATTATTTTAAAGTTTAATTTACATTGACAACTCTTTTCAATTTGTCTTCCCTCATTTAAACATGAGAAGGACTTCTCGCAAAATCTTAGCTACTTCATACATACACTTCATAACTCGTAGTTGACTAACGGGTCAACTATAACAGCATCAGATAGCATATTATGCGCTTAGTTCAACTGCTTTAAACTGCAATTCACTCGTCTGGAGAATTTACGCCAAATGGCACAGTACGCGCTAGTTTAACTGCTTCTAGCTGCACATTTACTCGTATGGTGCCAAATGGTACATTTATGGCACAGTTGTGCACAATTATAAGCATTCAAAAATAGCTGAGACAACTGGCACAGTTGTGGCACAGCAGTGCACAATTAAAAATTTGATTCTTAATTGTGTCACATGTGCCAATTGGCACAGCTTGGCACAGTTATATTTGTGCCAAGCTGTGCCACCAATTGTCGATTCTCACAAATTTCGTGTCGTTTCGACAGTTATTTTGGGATTCCCCCCAGTTCATTTTTTATGTGCTATTTGACGCATTTAAAGAACAATTATTTCCGGTCGGGTGTGAAAGAAACCCTAAAGCAAAAATAATGCATTTTGGGTAAACGGCTGGAGTAACCATAACTGTTTTTATTAAGACTAAATGCCTCGTCATCTAATTAGTACTACGTCAATTTTTTGTGCGCATTTTTACAACCTGCGTATGGGTTGGTAGCGATCAGCAATGAGAGTGAGAGGCGGTTGATAAGTTGGGAATGTATGTACCGTATGAGCGAGCTACATAAATGTGCTAATTGAGCATACGTGTATAGTTTTGCCTTTAGCAGACGTAAAAGTACAGAACAGCTGTCAGCGCTTATTTGGAAGACGATATCGGCTAAGGCCCTCCTTCAAATATCATTATGACCCGTGACTCAATGGTGATGACACCCTGCGCTACTTACACTCAGCAACATTGAAAAGTCGCCACTCTATGCGCCAGTGATCAATTTCTGTTGAATTATTCTGAAATAAAAGATACGAAAACACTGATTAGGGGTAGCTTTAATCCGTCCAACCCTCGCACACCGCTCCCCCACTTCGTTTCTTAATTCAAATCTGGCGCGGCGTAGCTGAGTTGCGTCACCCGCAGAGTTACCGAGACTTTACCTGCACTCTCAAAAGTGGCGACCACAGACGGAATCTTTGCCACAAACATACACTTTTGAAATGGGAACAGAAGGCAAAAAAGCAACCTTAATAACTTTCTTTTTTCATTTTTTTATTAGAGGCAGGGGGGTTGTGTGCACCCTGGCGCACTTTAAGCGACATAGGCACACAACCGGCGAGAGGCATTGCTGCCCATTCCGCCGACTCCCCTGAGCAGGCATACAAGCGCGCGGATACGTACGCAGGCACACACTCACACAGGAGTGTACAGCGGCCCTAACTTTATATTATCGCTAGGCATGTACACTTCACTGCGCCTTGGGGGGTTGGCTCTCAAGGCCGTTAATTGCACGAGCAGAGCCAAGCCGAGATTCCAATTCAGCCCCAAATTAATGTGACTGCACTTGGAATCGAGCCTGGGTCGCTGGCACACCAGAGCAGCTGCGCTACCGCTGGGCTACGGCCCCCCTAATTGCTTTCGTTATATTGCTTTCTCATTATTAAATCTCTGCCCATGTCCAACCAGATACCTGGAGCTTCGACGGGGCGACCTTATTGAAATAATTAGTCGCCGCTGTTCAACAGCGCTCGACGCACCGTCGGATGCCGGCGCCTCAACAGCATCCGCGCCCGGCTGGGCCTACGGACGAATCGGCCAGCGCAAAGGCTATTTCCCATTGGCTTGCACTCGCCCTGTTGTTGGCAATCAACGAAAACTTTCAGCCAATCAGAGTTCGAAAAAATGCGACGCTTATCCGGTTGTCTGCGCTCTGTACGACTATCAACCGTCCGATGCTATTAGCCTCGACTGCGCTAATCAGTCTACTGCGGTATCGCTGCTGCCATTAGTGAAGGATAGGAAATATCTTGTATTAGCTAAACAGCCGAATGGTTGGTTGCACGGGCAGTGTCAGGTTACTATGGCAACTGGCCTATTCCCGGCTAATCGGGTCAGCCGAGTACAACAGCGCAATCCGCCGCCAAGGAGGCTGAGAGCCGCAGAGTCAGGCTTAGCAGCCGCCAGCTCAGATAGCACTCAGAGCAGTCCAATTTTTGAGCCTGAGCAGCCTCAGCAACAGGAACAAAATGCCGCTTCTTCTAACTCTGTCACTGCTGGTCGTAGTTTTCTTCACTTTTTGCGCAACTTTAGCATCTTTAGCATCTTTAGCCGTTCTAATAACGGCAGACTGCGACGGCTGCAACAGCAGCAGCAGCAGCAGCATTGGTCGAGACGTTCCGGTTCGGAAGTGATCACTGGTACACCAACAACGATTCTGTCGCAGCTGCAACAGTCCAGCTTATCTACGCCGCTGCCAGCATCTGTACCCCGTAACAGCCGGCAGCATCAGCATTCGCGCTGGTCAAAACGTAGCGAAGACGGCGCCGTGTCACTCTATCGGTGCATTCAGTCTAGACCGGCTGCCACAGATGCGGAGCTTAGCATTGCTAAAGGCGAATTAATCTGCGTGTTTAACCAACGATTAGACGGCTGGTTTCGAGGATTGAGCGTCAGTACGCAACGATCTGGCCTGTTTCCAGCCGCTTGCGTTCTGCCCTGCTCGTTGGAGTCTTGAACGATTGTGATTTCGTAGAATTGCTACAGATCAATTCAATGAACAGTGATTTTTCTGCGTGCGGTGTAACAAAAACCATAAAATTAGATGTCAAGTTTTTCGCTTTACGAGCGTAATGTCTTTATGGTCTGGTATCACCAGCTTATCTATAAGTCTCAAAGCTGATTGGTGATCAACTAGCAGACTTGAAGTTCTCGTATTGCTTAAGATTTTGGTTCCCCAAATGTGTATAATAGGTTATAAGGCGTAGCTTTTGTCATGCTAGATGAGTTAGAAACAGACACTCAAAGTTTAAAGCCTATCAATTAAAGATAGATTGGGTCATAAGAAAAGCTAATTTCTACATGTACGATCATAGTCTCTCATAGATGTCCATACAGTTGCCTGAAATAATGAAAGCCAACATAATTATAGAAAGCGACTTTGTACGGATGGACTTAATCATATGTTTAGGTTGTAGCCTAGTGGTTAGAGCATCAGCCTCACGACTTGAAGTTCGTGGGGGGGGTTCGATTCCCAATCCCACTGGAAAAAAATAGTGTCCTTTTAAGCAAGACACTTAACTGTGCATTGCTTCAGTTCACTCAGCTGTAAAATGGGTGCTAGAATTAGCTGGGGTAATTGAGGGTGTGTGGCGACCCTCCTCCATATAGTCCTTGGACTGAACAGCCGTACGCAGCCTTTAGATGCGCCACACAATAGCTGCGGCTGAGCTGTCGGTTGCACATCTGGCCCAATTTAAGCACCAGTTAAATGACTGTCTATGGCTAAACCTCACTGAATAATGAAGACTGAGAGCACAAAACAAGGTCTGAGAACTTCTTGTGATTAGAATGAATTCCTTCTGTGAAAGGAAACAACTGGAAAAACTATAAGTAATAGAACAACAGTCTATCGGGGAAGTTGTTTCTAACTTTCCATTTCTTAATTATGTCATGAAGCACTACAAATTCAACTGAAAGTATTCAAATAGAATTTACGCCTTTTTTCCCACCATCGATACTCAAGGACGCGAATGGTAGTTAATTTCGCTGATTAAAAGCACCACCTCTTATGCTGCAGTTTTCTTCCACAATTAGCGCTAATATAAATTTGAGTTATTATTGTGGATAATTGCTAGTATTTTCATTAGGCTTTTTGATGCAGTTGTTTGCGTGTTTGTATCTTGAAAATAAACTCGTGTCCGCGTATTATGGTAGATAATTGTAAAACTTGTAAAGTCAGAGCTTTGCTTTATTGCCAAAATATTATTATAGACACATAAATTGTATTATTTCATTTTTCCAAGCTTTTTTGTGTGCAATGGTAAATTTATTGTCCCATCAGTTGCTATAATAATTTTCTATGTTTTATTAAATATAATATGTTGCATACATCTTTTAAACAAACTGTATTTTACTCAGTGGGACTGTTAGACTAACCTTTTTTATTTTTCCCATTGTTTCTATTATTCTAATTATTTATTAAAATTGTAGTTTTCATTTTAAACTCTGCTGTCTGCGCCTCGGCTTATTTTATAATCATATATTTTCTCTGTGTGTCTCAGCAGTTATTTTTGCCCTTCTATATTTTAATTTTTAACCGCAATTATAAGTTGAAAGGGGGAAATTCGTGGCAATATAATTGACGTTTACTAAACAATTTATTAAAATATACATATTACAGAGTAGGAAAAGCATCAATTAATTGTCGCTTACTGCCTCGTAGATAAAGTAATTCGGGTATTTTTAGCTTTCTTCTTTTATTAATAAATTGCTTTAAAAGTTGTAAAGTTGTATATTGGTGATAGGTTAAACGGGAACCTAACAGATACTGAGATACCCTTAGTGTTGAACAGGAATCTTCACAAATACTTTTAAGATTTAGCTTGCACCATCAATTTATTGATATTCCTTATTAGATGTCTTTTTATTGAACTGCACATTCATTAATTCATTCATACATTCATTACCTAGCTACAGAGCCTTAGTGACCTGGTATTTTTGTATCCTAGGTAAGATAAACGATGTTTAAATTGACTCTTTCTCAACCGTTTCGTTCATGAAATGAAGCCAACTTCAAAAAAGCAGAAAGCGCAACAAAAACTGCTGAAAGACCAGTCACAGCAACGGAAACAACAGCAGAAATTGCAAAGTAAGGAGGCTACGAGCCAAAATCAGATTACAGGCAAACAGGACAATGAAGATCAAAGCGCAGAAGCTGAGTCAATAGAAGTCCAGTCAACCAGATTGTTTGTCAATAACTTGCCAAGCAAAACTACTGAAGCAGACTTGCGCAGACTGTTTCAACCGATTCCTGGTCAGCTGACAGACGTGCAGCTCAAGTTTGCACCAGATGGCAAGTTTCGTCGCTTTGCTTTCGTCGGGTTTCGTTCAGCGGAGTCCGCGTCAGCGGCGCTGAAGCAACTGAACGGTGCGTTCGTTGGCGCAAGTCGGGTGCAGATTATGCCGTGCAGGCCGCTGCCTTCTCGGTGCCAGAATTCCACTGAACAGTCGGTTGCTAAGAAAGATTTGAAGTTAAAGGTAAAATCGAAGACTGCAACGCCTGTCAGTGCCGTGGATGACGACGAACTTGCTGACGAGGAGCCGTCGAAATCTTCTTCTACTGGCGTTCTGTCTGGCCAGTTTGTTGTCAAGCTGAAAGGCTGTCCGCCTGGCATTCAGGCTCGAGCTATTCGCGAATTCTTTGCACCGCTGCCAGTGCAGAAAGTGAAAATTGCTCGCACAGGCTGCGCCTACGCTCGGCTGTCTACCGAGTCGGACGCACAGACTGCCGTTAGCGTGTATAATAAAAGAAATATGGGAAAGAAAAAGGTCCTAGTGAGGCGTGTCGCTGCTGAATCTGTTGAAACTCAGCCTGTTACACCATCATCATCATCTAAGCCGAAATCCACCAGAGCAACTGGTGATATAAAACCAGCGTCTCAAAGTGAAATCGAAGAGAAAATCTTAGACACTGGTCGCTTATTTGCTAGAAATTTGCCCTACGACATCGCTGAAGCAGAACTGCGCACTCTATTTGAACCGTTTGGCGAGGTGTCAGAGTTACACTTGTCTTATCAATCGCTACTGAAGCGTAACAAAGGTTTCGCCTTTGTCAGCTATCTATTTCCTGAGCACGCTTTGAAAGCTTACACAGCGCTAGACGGTACCGACTTTATGGGTAGAAACTTGCATCTGCTGCCAGCCGATGGCAAGCCGGAAGACGAGGACGCTGAACTGGCTGAAGCTAAGAAATCACGTCAGGCTGGCGAGCGGCCAATGACCGCATTTCAGCGCAAGAAAGCGGCCGAGCTTCGAGCCTCTAGCGGGACACATTTGGCTAGCTGGAACGCGTTGTTTCTCGGCGCCGATACAGTGGCTAATTTGGTGTCGCAGCAGCTCGGCGAGGCCAAGGCGAATCTCCTATCCGAAGGCCAGCGTGCCGGCAGCGATGGCGCCAGCGTAGCCGTTCGCTTAGCCCACGGCGAGGCCGATTTAGTTGCTCGAACGCGTCGCTTTCTAGAAGAGAACGGCGTCAATCTTGATAGCTTTGGTAAGCGCAGGCCTGGCAGTGACGAACGATCCGATCGAGTATTCTTAGTAAAGAATCTACCAGTCAGTGCTGGGACTCAGGATCAGCTGGAGAAGATCTACGCCGCTTTTCCCGGCTTTGAAAAGCTCGTACTGCCGCCTACGCACGGCGTCACGGGGTTAGTTGCCTACGCAACTCCGCAAGAGGCCAGGACAGCTTATCGACGAACGGCATTTACTCGATTTGTTGATCGGCCATTGTACCTGGAGTGGGCGCCTGTTGGCTGTCTCGATCAGGAAAATAAGAAGCAGCAAGAGAAAGCGGAAGCGACAACTGATAAACAAACTCAAGATGAAGCTGATCAGCCGACTGCCAACAAAGTTCTCATTCGAAATGTCGCTTTCCAGGCTAATTCTAAAGAGCTTCGCGCTCTTTTGGCGCCGTTCGGCGAGATTGTCGGTTCGGTTCGATTGCCACGAAAACCAGAGGGCGGGCATCGCGGCTTCGCTTTTGCACAATTTGTCAGCGCCGAAAGTGCTCGACGCGCGGTTGAGCAGCTGTCCGGCTCGGCTCATCTGTACGGCCGTCGGCTGCTGCTTGAGTTTAGCGGCGGAGATGAAGGCGACGGCGATGGGACTGGAAAGCAGCGGGCGGACGTTGAGACTCTTCGTCGACGCGCTGTAGCCAGCGTTGAAGCGGAACGAGCAGCAAAGAAGCGCAGCCGATTAGTACTGGACGGCGGTCGGAATGACGATGATGGAGCAGTTTGATGATGCGTGTGAGTGCCTAGGAAAACGGACATTGTAACGTGTGTTCCGAAAATGGGGTATTATTTTACCAGACCAAATTTAACGAGTCCACTGCTCTAATTCAGTGTGTTTTGAGCTAGAAGGCTAAAGAAACATCTTTTTACGTTTCATTTTGGTACATCATAATCACTATCTTAGGGTTATTGTATTTGCAATAGTTAACGATGTTTGTTAAAGTTCTTATAGATTAAAGCGAATGTATTCATATTTAAATTTCCACGTCAATTTATTTTGGCTAGTTTTCGTGAAAACAACAATAGAATACAAAAACAGTTTTAAGTTGAATGAAAATACCAATGTTTACTTATGTGTTCGTCTATGCATTTTTCTGCATTTATTGAATTTTGAATGTTTAGGTAGGTGCCTAAAACTACTTGTGGTTACTGTTGAATGGAATTTAACTTAAACTCTTCTTGTTGATAAAAATAAACGGCCTAAAAG
Source organism: Macrostomum lignano (assembly GCA_002269645.1). NCBI lineage: Eukaryota > Metazoa > Platyhelminthes > Macrostomidae > Macrostomum > Macrostomum lignano. The sequence goes on along the minus strand of NIVC01000872.1, from coordinate 155,596 downwards.
TTTTTAACTGATCCAATTATAAGTGGTCTATAATCTGGCCAAATTGACTGATGAGAATTTTTGGTCTCAATGAAATTGATTTTTTCGTTATTTCTATAACATTCATAGCGGCAGACTTGAATTAAACAGAAAATGTTTTGCTGTCATCACCAGTGTCTCTAAAATCCAGCTAACTGTGTAATACAAAAGCTTGCATGGTGTATGAATGTTTTTCTGTGTGATGACTGTTCAGCTAAAAAATGTTCCCGTAAGAGTACGCTGCTCATAAACGGTTTTTTCCAGCTGGCATGGTCTTCACAATAAGAAGAAGACAATGATTATAATGCAGTACTATGTTTGCTGGGTTTTATGACTTGTGACTCGATCATGTTGTATAGTACAGGCTATACTATAGCATTTTTTTTAATGCTAAAATTAATAATTGTTTCTAATGTAGTTCAGGCGTAACAAAATGGCTATTTATTTTTTTGAGGCAGAGGGCTTTGTGCACAATGGCGCACTTTAAGCGAGCGGTATTGTCACATAACCGGCGACGTAAGGCATTACTGCTCATTCCACTGACTCCCTTGAGCAAATGATAGCAAAGTGAAGTCTACACAATCGTACTCCGTTTTTTAGATGTTTTGCAAACAGATGTATAATAAATTTAATGACGATCTGTTATGCTGGCTAAATAGATAGATTACTAGAAACAGAAAAAGATAGATAGATAGGTAGATAAATCAATCGATAGATAGGTAGGTAGATAGATAGATAGCTAGATAGATAGATAGATAGGTAGATAGATAGATAGATAGTTAGGTAGATAGATAGATAGATAGATGTCTATCTATCTCTATTTATCTGTCTCAGATCTCAGACAATTGATAAATAGACAGGCAGATGGATAGATAGATATATAGATAAATAGATAGATAGATGGATATATTAGATAGATCGATAGCCAAATATGCAGATAGGCTCCTTAGATAAGTCTACAGATTCACTTCTTACATTTCGGTCGTGAAAGCCAACTAGAGAATAGAAAATATTGTTCTCCATATTAAATGTGTCCGTGTGATGTAGTAAATTTTTATGACATTCCATCTCTATATAGTGTCCGCTTACAGATATTTTATAGTCAACCCAAATATCAATGAAGGCGGTTTCCATGTCACAGTGAAATCGTTTCTAAAGCAACACTAACAGAAACTGTTCCTCTCTTTGTAGTCTATAGATAGATAAGTTTATTCTATGATTAAACTATGGTTAGTTGTCGCTGCAGTGTACTCCTTCCTAAAACTGTTCTGAAAATTCAACAAGCTTAGTTTAAATTTAGCGTTGAATTCTTCTGAACCCATATAAGCCGCAAAATATCGCAGTGAATCCTAATTCAATTCAATTCAAAGCTATATGATATAAAGTACCATCTGTAAATCTACGAGACTCGTAGTCGTAGCTACGAGTAAAAGTTAAGCTTTGGCAAGTTTCTAACAAACGATTCCTAATAATTTTCGTTTCTGTGCTTTTATTTATTAATTAAACAAATAACGCATCAATGTGAAGCATTGAATTAAAAATTTGAAAGCAATGTGCGACTTGAAAACAGTGGCCTCTCATCTGCCAATTACGGCTGTGGAATTTTTAAACGAACGATGTCTATTATTTGGTGAGTATAGCTGAAAAATATCTTTATCTACTACTTTTGTGTAAACTTGCAGTAGTGCAGTTTGAATAATTTATATCAGTTGTGCACGTGATTATATAAGTGCTCTAAAATTTTAACAGATCTTTGGACGGATAAGCGAGTCGGGTTTTGTTATAATTTTAAGGAAAAATAGTAAAACGAAAATTTGAACAAAAACATTTTACAATCTTAGCTTGCTTAAGCAACGGCAACCGCTAGTACGAGGTACGAGCTACCAGTTTATACAAACACTTTTACTCTGGAAACCTTTTATTCAAAACAATTTTCCTGCTCTTCAATGGCACGATTTTGGTTTAACTTATTAACTTGGAAAGGCTTAGAACTTATAACCTCTTCAATCACTTGCAAATCTATTTTCCGCCTGACCTTTGACCGTCTCTTACATCGTGCCGATCTAGATGGTTGTTAAAATTATTATTGCTACTATGGGCAATGGTTTGAATCGTGCAGTGTGCTCCGTCACTGCCGTCGCCTCCAACGTCGACACCACCTGGTTGAGTCTGTCTGCGTCGTTTCGTAGCCAACTCGTAGCTGAATAGTAGGGCCCCCATTGCCGCGGCTGTTGAAGACCAGGCCAGCCGGTCGGAATGATTTATGGTGCCCACTATTGACAGGGCTATGCTGCCCGAGATCGCTGTGTTGACGCGTTATGGAATCGAGGAGTTGAGGTTTCTTATGAAAATAACGTTCTTAAATATTCTTGACTTGACCGCCTGCCAATATGCCAAGCTACGAAACAGTTCAACAATAATTTATGCCGTCTGTTGTCTGTACTGGAATTGGCCCAAACCTTGCCGTCGCCGCTTTAATGAATCTTGTAAATTCTTGTACTTCAGTGCAATAAAATCAAGAATATTATTGGACTACTTAATCTACTAATTTTCTTGGTTTACTTTTCAAGTTACTGTGAACATACCCTTAAAAGAAAACTACGAGCGTAGTCACATGTTCAGCGTTGTGGTAAAAGCGAGTCTTAAACGTCCGTGTAAAATCGACACCGATGTATATATACCAGTATAAGAACCTCACCAGCAGCAGAAGCAGCCACCGCTCCTAGTAGCAAGAACAATGCGGAGCAATCTGGCGGTTCGTTAACAGCAATCCAATAGACTATCAGGGTGGCCGCGTAGTAAGCGAGAATCCCTATGATGAGAAAAGCATCGTATGCGTTGGCTTTGTCAGCGTTTCCTTCGTTGTCGATCGGGTCGTGTCGCCTCGCCGACAGCCAAATTACAAATCCAACTGCTAGAAGTAAAATGCAACATTTGATTGGCATCGGCTGATGCTTGAATAGCGACATTTTCGAGCTTACAGAAGATAAATGAAACCAACTGGAATGAGAATTGAGAGGCCTTATAGCTATTTAACCTTAATCCATTAGGAGCTCGTCACGCTAAGTCCGACTGTCTTGGAACTGACGAAATATAAAGGAGACAGTCTGTCTTTTCACCCTCCTTCCTTTTCGTGCTCTCCCCGTTACCTGTTCGTCACATTCGGGCTGGGGTTGCTCGGGGGATTGAACCTACATCTCGTGTGCACTCGAATGGTGTACAGTACCCCGAACATTTGCTTCCTGCCGGCTTAGTGGCCTTTCGAGCAACCGTTATAGGCTACGACGAGAGAGAGAGAGTGAGAGAGAGAAAGAGAACTACTGCTGTATAAAACTAGAGTAACTTTCTCTTCCTTCACCTGGCGGGGCATGAGAATTTCTATCAATTTCTCTAGCTTGCACTAGTAAAAATCAGATAAGCTTCCTCTGGTTATTGTCAGCTAACGACTAATGGAGGATGGATCAATAGAACAGAGATGCATTTAGATTATCTATAGCATGTACCTGTATACAGAGAGTTAGAGGTTTTAGGCAACGTATCTTATGTAATGTTGATTAAACCACTTGATCTTATAGAAACTTATCGGATCAATGCAAGCACAGCTAACTACACACTAGTTAATTACGAGTTCTAAAAATGAAAGAGTAAAATTCTAGGCTTTGGGTGCTGATAAAATGAGATATTTACTACCGAATACCAATAATACTCCTAATAATTGATCACACCTGCCCCAATTGGGCCAGATATGCAACCAACATGCGATCGGGAATCGAACCCCCCCCCCGACCTTCAAGTCTTGAGTCAGATGCTCTGACCACTAGGCTGCAACCCCTGTAGTATCGAAAAACTACATTGCTACTAAAAAAAATAAAAAGTAAAAAGTACCGGTATAAAAATTATCCGACGTGATCAAAACTACTCGTCAAATTCTTCGTGTGGCCCATAACAAATCCGACAACAGTGCGACCTCAGTCTCAGAAATAATCTGTAAATAATCAATAATTACACAGCAGTATAATAGCTTGTGACTTGTATTCTTTTATCACTCGTCAGTCGTCATGCACATTCGTTTCTTTCTGGTTTGTTATATTGATTTCCACATCCAATGCTCCTTATCGATAAAAAGGTAAAAAGTAAAGGCCGCAACTTTACTAGCTGTTTGGCATAGATGGCACTATATGAGGCATCGAACAACTTATTTCCCTGTAAAATATGAACAAGACAATTTTTCTGATGCTGCTAACTTGCTTTCAAGCAGAATCGTACATGTATATTATTTTCCATTGGGTGCCGTATGGAATTTCTAAAGCACAAAGCAGCTCAGCTCTGTCTTGCCTCTTGATGTTTTTGTGCCCCTCGAGAGAAAATGATCCTATAGCATTAACGAAATGAGCTGCTGTCATTTAGTCTCTTTGTTGTTTGCTTGCATGTCGTTGTTAGTTAGATTGAGTTTCAGTAAGATTGTGTTTGCAAGGAAAGAGTTAAGCCTGGTTCACATTTCCGCAAATAGCTCCGTGCTTCAAACTAATAGCTGTTCGCCGCCGCTACCAGCTGATTGTGAACGCTACTATCCGTGCGCAGCTCTACTATCCGAAAGTCCGCCGCTCCTGGCAGACTCTAATAGTGATTTTATTTGGTTCTATTTATTAGAACTAGAAAGGACAATATAACTTTCAATTTTATGCATGGCAAACGAAACCGAAATGCACCCCATTCACATAAACACTCACAACTCCTTGCTTTGAGTTGTCCGCTTCTGCAGCATGGATGGCAGGGGTAGGCGTACAGTAAATTTAAACGATTGTGTCATTGCTCACTGCTCACTGTACAATGAGTACAGACAATTTCTTGCACAACCAGACAGGAGCACAGCTGGAGGCTATATGAAACGAATAGAACCATGCTCTATTCTTCACCCCAAACTCCACACAACTTGATACCTAGAAATATCCGACTTGTCACACGAGACTCCGGAGTTGGATGCAACTCTGATAGATGAAGTTGCCAAACATGAAGTTGTCTACAACATATCAAGCCGAAAATTCAAGGATCAGCAGGCGAAAACCAGCGCATGGAATCAGATCGCTGAGACTTTGGGCAAGGATGCAACTTGGTGCCTCAAGCGGTTTCAAGGTCTCAAGCGTGACTACTTTGTTTTCCGGCGTGGAAGCAAGCTTCCGAGTGGGAGTGCGGTCAAGCCTACTCCCAGGCGGTTGGGAATATACAGTCGCATGAACTTCCTGGACAAGTGTGACTACATTGGCGATACTACCTCAAATGTGCCTCCGCCCACACCAGAACTTGTAGCTGTGGGATCTGCTGGACCCTCTCAGCAGGCAACCTCGGTCAATGATGAGGCGCAACAGTCCAGTCGAGCAGAGGCACAGGCTGCAACAACTGACCCCAGTGAGGCGTCAATGCGAGAGTTTGCGGAAAGTGCGCCAAAGAAGGCCAGAAAGGCAACTGCAACAGAAGCATCAAAGCTGGATACTGCCCTCAGCCAGTTGACTCAGCAACTGACAAAAGATGAGGACGAATATGCCTCTTTTGGCCAAGCAATTGGACAGGCCATCCGTCGGCTTCCAACGCAAATTGAGCGCGACTATGCCATGGCGCACCTGCGGAGCGAGTTGTTCACAATCCAACTCCACGGCCTGCCCCGAAGCGTTGCCATCCGAAATGAGCCTGCCGCTGATGCCGCTGCTGGATCAGTTTCCTTTGACGACATGCTCGGCTCCATCATATCCACGGTCACACCTCCCAATGACTCCTAGAAGTGCGTGAGATAAAAGCGATAGAGTGCAATATTTTGCAAACTAGAAGCAAATCTTTTTTCCTTTTTTTCATGACCAGATTGCATTGTCTTGTAGTCCAATGGTACCATTCCGCCGCTCCCAGGGAATGGGCGCATGAGATAATTCTTCAGCTGGAAAGCCTCATCACCGACAATTGCAAATGGCATGACGAGGCTGCTGCCAGAAATGCAGGAAGGCTCCGGGACTTTCACCGATCCAGACTCCAATCCAGCGTACAAGGCTGAACGTGAGAAGACTCCAGCGTCTCCTTCTCTCCCTGCGCTGCCACTCTCTATGTACGTGAAGATGTAGTTACTGTCGCACATGGCGAGTACCAGTGAGCTGAACTGTTGCTTGTAATTGAAGTACTGGGAGCCGGTGTTTCTTGGACAATAAACCTTGAAATGCTTGCCGTCAATTGCACCGAGGCAGTTCGGAAAATGCCACTTCCCAGAATCCACTAGCGATTGCTTTACATTCTTCTGCAGATGCAGGAAACTTGAGATATGTTGACGCCAGCTGTCGTAGATGGCAATCGCAGTCTCGAACACGACCCCTGACACAGTAGAGCGTCCTCGGCCAAATCGAAACGACAAGTCGGCTTGGCTGCAACCCGAAGCCAGATAGCAAAGCGTCATCATTAGCTTCTCCTCTGCCGGAACGGCCTCTCTTCTTGCACATGGCCTGGAGAGTTTGGTTGCAACCAGTGAAAGCAGATGCTCAAACCGAGCCGGGCGCATGCGCATATACTTGAAGTACATCTCCGAGTCTCTATCTCGCAGATGTGGGATCAATCCGGCAAACTCGCCAAGCTCTTCTCTTCGTTGATGACTCGGTCTCCGCCACCATCGCCTAGGGCGGCGGCCTTGCCTGATCAGCCTACGATGTTGCAGTATCGTTACGATTGCCAGTAGCAGTAGCTTCTTGGCTCGTGAAAGCATGTTTGAAATCTGAAAGCTGGTCACGGCTTTCTGGTCAAGATTTCTTAGATTGAAAACGCCCTGTCCGAAGCACAGATAGGGCTAGCACTAGACTGAATTACTTTATATACTCGTAACAGTGGCCAAGGGTCAAATATTGCCTATTATCTTCGCGGGTTAAATTGAACTGCATGGCGATGCATCTATTTGAGGCCGATAGTAGCACCCGCTAGTAGTGGTCGCGCTGAGCTAGTAGATTTCTGAAAATCAGCTATTAGCTGTGAGCTTCAGCTATTTGCGGAAATGTAAACCAGGCTTTATATGCATTTTTCTAATGCAAATATGTGCCCGTGGATGATGTGTGAATGGATAGATAGACTGATGTACATAGTTAGATAAGTAATTTAGCTTTAAATCGACAGTATACTATCTTATCTGTTTAACTATTTTACCCCTTTATATATGTCTTAAAAAGAATTTCTGTCAATGAAAAGTGCAGTATGAAATTTATTGTTTATGCAGGGGTTGCAGCCTAGTGGTTAGAGCGTCGGACTCACGACTGGAAGTCGGGGATTCGATTCTCGACCCACTCGGATTTTTATTTTTTTATTAGAGGCAGGGGGTTGTGTGCACCCTGGCACACTTTAAGCGACATAGGCACACAACCGGCGAGAGGCATTACTGCCCATTCCGCCGACTCCCCTGAGCAGGCATACAAGCGCGCGGATACGTACGCAGACACACACTCACACAGGAGTGTACAGCGGCCCTAACTTTATTTTATCGTTAGGCATGTACACTTCACTGCGCCTTGGAGGGTTGGCTCTCAAGGCCGTTAATTGCACGAGCAGAGCCAAGCCGAGATTCCAATTCAGCCCCAAATTAATGTGACTGCACTTGGAATCGAGCCTGTGTCGCTGGCACACCAGAGCAGCTGCGCTAGACCGCTGGGCTACAGCCCCCGACCCACTCGGAACAATTTGTGTCCTTGAGCAAGACACTTAACTCTGCATTGCTGCAGTTCACCCAGCTGTAAAATGGGTGCCAGCATTAGCTGGGGTAATTGAGGGTGTGTGTGGCGACCCCCCAGTCCTTGGACTGAAGAGCCGTACGCAGCCTTCAGATGCGCCGCGCAATAGCTGTGGCTGAGCTGTCGGTTGCACATCTGGCCCACTTGGGGCAGGTGTAATCACTTGTTATTATTATTTTTGTTTATTTATTATTTTGTAACATCATGCAATTCATAGGCGAGGGCAGCTGGCTAAAATGTAGCAACTTTTCCGACGGTTCTACCACCGCTATGGCCAGCAAGATCAGCGTTGTTTACAGCCTTCCAAATGGCTGCATTATTCATCGAATTTGCATTGGTTAGTTTTGTCAAGTCCTGCTCCACAAACTATGTTTTCTATACATATCGGCTCATTTTAATTGGTCCAAATTTCTATACAATTTTAGATGAAGCATCAAAGCAAAGCAACTGTATTTTGCTGACTCTGTTAGGCATTCGCTTTTGGGCGGCTATTCGAGTCAGCGCAGAGGGGTAACCAGAAAAAATACGGAATTATTATAAAAACCAATATTAACCTTTTTCACCTACTTATCTTGTCATCAGTAATATGAAGCATTTTTCCCAATTTTAGACAGCTTATCGATGTTATTGGGATGGACGAAAATTTTCCTCTACAATGCCTCGACTGTTATTGGCTTAGTTCGGTAATGAATATACCGAATTCATGAATATAATGAATATCTATGAATATAAATCAAAATATCATTCGTTTTATTATTCCAATTATTAATTAATAACTGTTGTAAACTTCTATTCAGAACTGTCTAGTTTTATCAACATGCAAGTTTGGCATTTTTCTCTGCGATACAAGTCGAAAAACTGCAGCCAGATTTGTCGCCTCTCGACAGTCCTACTTGGAGATCCCAGCACCGGATGATGAGAACTGCTTTCTGTAATTATTTATTACTACTCTCAATTTACCACTGTACCAGTACGCACTGCACAGTGCATAACTTTAAGAATAGCACAAAATACTACATCCACTCATGTAAAACTACAGAATGGAACCAAAGAAGGGTCTACGAGTACTTAGAGTGCTGACACATTTATAGTGTTGACCTACTTAGAGTGTTGACCTACTTAGAGTGTTGACCCATTTATAGTGTTGACCTACTTAGAGTGCTGACCCATTTATAGTGTTGACCTACTTAGAGTGCTGACCCATTTATAGTGTTGACCTACTTAGAGTGCTGACCCATTTATAGTGTTGACCTACTTAGAGTGCTGACCCATTTATAGTGTTGACCTACTTAGAGTGCTGACCCATTTATAGTGTTGACCTACTTAGAGTGCTAGTAAAGTAATGTATAATTGTTGGAGAGTAGTATTGATGTACTTAGATAAGTGACCCATATAGAGTATTCGCCAATTAGAGCAATGACCCATTTAGTGTGTTGACCTATTTATTGAGGCATTGACCTATTTTGGAGGGTACTTGAAGTACTGCTGACCAATTCGCAAAACTCTAAACAAGAAATCCACTTAAAAACTTTATTGGCCTACGCAGAACCTCGGCAACGTTTCTTAGAAACGAATCAATCATCCAGAACCAGGATGCACCTTGTCGCATCCTGCTCGCCTGCGGCACGATGTTCTCCGACCTGCTTTTGGTCGGTTTTGAGTCGATACATTTAGAAGATTATCTCTACCATTGTCAACCTGATGCTCCTGCGGCGCTTTCGCGGTCAATGAAGGAGCTTCTTCACCTGATGGGTCGCCTGACAGGACGACACAAGGTTTGAAGAGGCACCCTTTTGCTTATCTCAGCCTGTATATTCTCTCATCTCAGCCTGTATCTTCTCTCATCTCAGCCTGTATCTTCTCTTATCTCAGTCTGTCTCTTCTGTCATCTCAGCCTGTATCTTCTCTTATCTCAGCCTGTATCTTCTCTTATCTCAGCCTGTATCTTCTCTTATCTCAGCCTGTATCTTCTCTCATCTCAGCCTGTATCTTCTCTCATCTCAGCCTGTATCTTCTCTTATCTCAGTCTGTCTCTTCTGTCATCTCAGCCTGTCTCTTTTCTCATCTCAGCCTGTATCTTCTCTTATCTCAGCCTGTATCTTCTCTTATCTCAGCCTGTATATTCTCTTTATCTCTGTCCATCTCTTCTTATCTCAGCCTGTCTCTTCTCTCATCTCAGCCTGTATCTTCTCTTATCTCAGCCTGTATCTTCTCTCATCTCAGCCTGTATCTTCTCTCATCTCAGCCTGTATCTTCTCTCATCTCAGCCTGTATCTTCTCTCATCTCAGCCTGTATCTTCTCTTATCTCAGCCTGTATCTTCTCTCATCTCAGCCTGTATCTTCTCTCATCTCAGCCTGTATCTTCTCTTATCTCAGCCTGTATCTTCTCTTATCTCAGCCTGTATCTTCTCTTATCTCAGCCTGTATCTTCTCTCATCTCAGCCTGTATCTTCTCTCATCTCAGCCTGTATCTTCTCTTATCTCAGTCTGTCTCTTCTGTCATCTCAGCCTGTATCTTCTCTTATCACAGCCTGTATCTTCTCTTTATCTCTGTCCATCTCTTCTTATCTCAGCCTGTCTCTTCTCTCATCTCAGCCTGTATCTTCTCTTATCTCAGCCTGTATCTTCTCTCATCTCAGCCTGTATCTTCTCTCATCTCAGCCTGTATCTTCTCTTATCTCAGTCTGTCTCTTCTGTCATCTCAGCCTGTATCTTCTCTTATCTCAGCCTGTATCTTCTCTTTATCTCTGTCATCTCTTCTTATCTCAGCCTGTCTCTTCTCTCATCTCAGCCTGTATCTTCTCTTATCTCAGCCTGTATCTTCTCTTATCT
>NIVC01000872.1:130000-140000 GCA_002269645.1 Macrostomum lignano | reverse complement strand
TAGACACTGACCCAAGAACTGATCATACACACTGACCCAAGAATTGGTCATAAACACTAACCGCAATAATCATATTCGTATTGTATTAGAATTTCTCCTTAGTTGACTTGTTAAGTATGCAAAATTACTGTAAGTCTTCTTTAGCTTCTCCTTCCATACTTTTTTCTGCAAAATGTTTAATGTTTAAAGATTCTATGAATATTTTCAAAAGCAACCTTTCAAACGGAAATTCTCTTTTGCTCGTAAATTTTCTGGGGAAACCTGTGTTTTAAAGAAAATTGTCAAAAAGCCTAGGGCTTAGGACGAGACTATACGCTCGTACTGGTGGGTTCGTTCCTCTTTTCGTTTCCTTTCTGTCACATTATTTATATTGCTTTGTAAAATTTAAGACGAGAAACAGCAAAACAGTTTGTTCAGGTAGCTGGTAACACTCGTGCTTGTTATTTTTCCTTGGAAATCATTTTATAAAGGTGGGTAAACGCGGTGTCCGACTCTTGCGCCACAACCACACCCAGGTGGTTCGATTCCGTGCTCTACCACATCGTTTGGGGGCTTCCACATCACAGGAAAAATTAGCCGGGAGGTTGTCGTGTGATTCGCAGCCGTGAGAGCACACAGAGTGTACACGAATGCCGATGAATGTACAGTGAAGAGGAAGGGGGAGAAGATGAGAGAGAGGGGGATAGAGGAGTTGAGAGAGAAGAGAGAGGAGGGAGATAGTAGATGAAAGAGGAGGGAAGAGGAGATGGGAGAAAGGGTCTAGAGGAGATGAGAGAGGAGGGTAGGAGAAGATGAGAGAAAAGGAGATGTTAAGAGATGAGAGAGTAAGGAGAGAGTAGATGAAGAAAGAGGAGGGAAGAGGAGATGGGAGAGGGGATGAGAGAGGAGATAAGAGAGAGGAGGGGAGAGATGAGATGGGAGAGGAGATAGGAGAGAGGAGATAGGAGAGAGGAGATGGGAGAGGAGATGGGAGAGGAGGGGAGAGAGGAGAGAGGAGATGGGAGATGGGAGAGGAGGGGAGAGAGGAGATGGGAGAGAAGGGGAGAGAGGAGAGAGGAGATGGGAGATGGGAGAGGAGATAGGAGAGAGGAGATGGGAGAGGAGATGGGAGAGAGGAGATGGGAGAGGAGATGGGAGAGAGGAGATGGGAGAGGAGGAGATGGGAGAGGAGGGGAGAGAGGAGATGGGAGAGAGGAGATGGGAGAGGAGGAGATGGGAGAGAGGAGATGGGAGAGGAGGAGATGGGAGAGGAGGGGAGAGAGGAGATGTGAGAGGAGGAGAGAGGAGAAAAAAGAGAGCTAAAGAAGGACAAAAATCCTAAGCAAGCCGGATTGCTATTGTGAAGTTTCACGGACCTGAGTGCTGTTTAGAGAGGCTGCGTACTGCATGTGGTTCGTGGGGCGGAGTTTTCGGACCCGTGACCTAAGTCTGAGCCTCTGCCACATAAGAGAACCATGCTAGACCACTAGGCTACTGCCCCTATGCTCAAAGTCTACTAAATATATTATTTTTCAATTTCAAAAACAGATTCTCGGATTGCTCAAGTTTGACAGTTCTATTGAAAGTCCAATATCAGAGGGAGCCAGCGACAGCAGCAATAGTTGCCCTGCAACTGTCAACACTGAGCCAGTCAGTCTGTCAGCCTCCGGATTCGAATGGATTAATTGTGGGCAGTTGAGCTGCATTGGCTCGCAGGCCGTGATGATCCTTGGAGATCGGTCTGGCCGGTTGCACTGTATTGTACAAAACTTGGAGGTGAGAAATTGCGACAATTCAATAAAAATTAAGTTCAATGAAGCTGAATGACTTTTATGCCTCAGAAATCACGAATCACACATTTTAGACAGGTACACCTGTTAGACAGGTACCACACCTGTTAGACAGCAATCACACCTGTTAGACAGGTACCACACCTGTTAGACAGCAATCACACCTGTTAGACAGGTGTCACACTTGTTAGACAGGTACCACACCTGTTAGACAGCAATCACACCTGTTAGACAGGTGTCACACTTGTTAGACAGGTATCACACCTGCTAGACAGATATCTCACTTGTTAGTCAGGTATCACACCTTTTAGATAAATATCACACCTGTTAGACAGATATCACGCCTGTTAGACAGATATCACCCCTGTTAAACAGAAATCACACCTGTTAGACAGGTGTCACACTTGTTAGACAGGTATCACACCTGTTAGATAGATATCACGCCTGTTAGACAGGTGTCACACCTGTTAGACAGATATCACACTTGTTAGGCAGTTATAACACTGATAACACTGATAAAGAATAGCTCTATTACCATAGCTACAACACGGTGACGTAGTTTCTGTTACCCTAGCAACCAAATACACCTGCCTGTTGCTATAACAACGAAAGACGGGCTTAATTTTACCATAGACACAATAGATACCTTAGCAACTGGAGCACAGTGCGGATCCCAGACTTCTTAACTCCCATATAATCAACCTCAAAAAACGCCCGCAGACCAAGCGTTGGCAGAGAGTTCACTCCAGTCGACAGGCTCATAAATCAGGCGTATTGCATCTGGAGACAATGTCACTTGACAGCGCTGATGAGGCCAGACGCAGCATCCGACTGCTTAGCTGCGGTAAAGACGGCTCTCTGATTGGCTGGCGAGTTGCCTTGGAAACTGACGATCATAAAGATGGCTCCGTTGGAGGCTTCATTCAGGAGAGCATTGTGAAGGTTTGCACTGACCGTGTTGTATTTTTATTGTTTTTGAAACAGTGTAGATTTCTCTACAATCTGCCCTGAATTCTACAATCTACCCTGAATTCTACAGTCTGCCCTGAATTCTACAATCTGCCCTGAATTCTACAATCTGCCCTGAATTCTACAATCTACCCTGAATTCTACAATCTACCCTGAATTCTACAATCTGCCTTGAATTCTACAATCTACCCTAAACTCTACAATCTACCCTGAATTTCACCATCTACCCTGAATTCTACAATCTACCTCAAATTCGACCTGGTATACCCAGTTCTACAGTCCAAAATCTACTTTGAACACAAAAAATTACCGTCCTTTATTATATATCTGAATTTGGTCCTCAATCTGGATACCAAATACGCTGTTTAAACTTCAAAAGGAGAAGCCAAGTTACTTTTTAAACAAACCGAAGTTTCCTTTCTTCTTAGCCTTTAATTATAGCTGCTAATTGGTTTTTTTATTTTACGAGCGCCTGTGGTCAACCTTTTAACGGTGCTTTCCTGTTTTAGGTAAAAAAACGAGTCGCACATTTTGCCGTAAAAAAGATAAGTGAGAAGAGATGAAGCAGTCGTTTTTCTGGCTTTTACGTTAAAAAACATTTCTTAGAGTTTTTTACACGTGACTAGCTTTGTATACTGTAAAACCTACTTCTACAGACGTGTTGGAGGTTGTAACTTAGTGGTTAGAGCGTCAGACTCACGATTGAAAGGTCGGGGGTTCGATTCTTGACCTACTCGGAACAATTTGTGTCCTTGCATGAGTAGCTGTAAAATGGGTGCCAGCATTAGCTGGGGTAATTGAGGGTGTGTGTGGGGCGGCCCCCCAGTCCTTGGACTGGCAGGTGTAGCAACACTGTTTGGAAATGTTTTTACTAACGATATGTTGGGTAGCAAACATTTTAAATAGGATATTTCTCATTTGAAACCACTTCAGGAGCCTGGACAAATGCGATGGATTGAACGAACTGTACAGATTGGCAATCATTTTAGCGATGCACAGCAACTGCCAGAGACCAAACTGCTGGGGTTTCACGGGGTGAGACTTGTGCGGCTTCTTCTACTACTACAACTACAACAACTACTACTACTACTACTACTACTACTACTACTACTGCTACTACTATTACCACTAATACAACTACTACTACTACTACTACTATTATCACTAATACTACTACTACTAAAATTACCACTAATACTACTACTACTATTACCACTACTACTAATACTACTACTACTAATAAAAAATATAATACTACTAATAATAATACTAATAATAATAATAATAAAAATAATAGTAATAATAATAATACTAACCCACCCCCAAGGCACAGAGACTGTACATGCCTGACGATTTAAAAGTCAGAGCCGCCGTACTCCCTGCGCGAGAGTGTGCTAATACTACTAATAGCTACACTTCTAATGCAGTCAGTTTCCCTACTACTACAATTCATACCTACGGATCTATTATAATCTCTCATTTAAAAAAAATCATTAGCGCCTCTTCAAACTGCTGGACGCTGCCACCCTGACAGTGGAATTTTCTGCCGACTGCGGCGGCGGCCACCGCTGCTGGACTTTCTGACCCAATTCGACAACGGCAGCTCGGGCCTCGCTGGAGCTTATCGGCTCTGCTACGTCAAATCTGGCTCACTGCTGCTGGTCACCCAGGCGATGCGAGCGTCCTACCAAATTAAGGTGCGATTTCTTGAACTGATGTAGGGCCGATATGTATCGACAATAAATTTAGCCGCTATCAAATTAGCCGATATGTATCGTATCGATTATAACTTATGCCGATATGTATCGTACCGATTATAACTTTAGCAGCCGATATGTATCGATAATAACATTTGCCGATATGTATCGATAATAACTTTAGCCGATATTTATCGTACCGATTATAGCTTTAGCCGATATGTATCGATAATAACTTTTGCCGATATGCATCGATAATAACTTTAGCCGATATGTATCGATAATAACATTTGCCGATATGTACCGATAATAACTTTAGCCGATATTTATCGTATCGATTATAGCTTTAGCCGATATGTATCGATAATAACTTTTGCCGATATGCATCGATAATAACTTTAGCCGATATGTATCGATAATAACATTTGCCGATATGTACCGATAATAACTTTAGCCGATATTTATCGTACCGATTATAGCTTTAGCCGATATGTATCGATAATAACTTTTGCCGATATGCATCGATAATAACTTTAGCCGATATGTATCGATAATAACATTTGCCGATATTTATCGATAATAACTTTAGCCGATATTTATCGTACCGATTATAGCTTTAGCCGATATGTATCGATAATAATTTAAGCCGATATGTATCGATTACAACGTGAGCCAATATGTATCGATAATAACTTGATCCGATATGTATTGATAATAACATTTGCCGATATTTATCGATAATAAATTTAGCCGATATTTCTCGATAATAACTTAGCCGATATGTATCGCTAACAACTTCAACCTATATTTTGTATAGTGGATGCAACAATAATAAGATTGACTGAGATGTATTGATTATAACTTTTTTTGAAAAAAAATATGTAGTTTATTATTTAAAACGATATTTATTGAATCCAGCAGTTGACCGATACGTGTCGAATGCATATTCAAATGCATATTTATTTTCTTTACAGAAAGGTCTACACGGTGGAACAATTAACTGCGCCGTTGTTTTGACTACAGGTAAATATCTGGCGTTGAACTTTTATTAATTTTTTACAATTTTGTGCTGTCTTGTAATAATAATTTTTTTAATTTTGACTTTGCATCCATATTAAGTAATAACTGTGTTATTAAATTTAATTTTTAATTTTTAATTTTTAATTTATAAATTTTTAATTTATAAATTTTTAATTTATTAGTATATTTTTGCATGCATATAAATGTGTTTTCACTGTAATTTTACATTGATTCATTGCTCTCCACCCCTTCTACCCGCTCTCTACCCTTCTTTCCGCTCTTCACCCCTTCTTTCCGCTCACCACCCGTCTGTCCGCTCTCCACCCCTTCTTTCCGCTCTCCACCCCCTTCTTTCCGCTCTCCACCCGTCTGTCCGCTCTCCACCCCTTCTTTCCGCTCACCACCCGTCTGTCCGCTCACCACCCCCTTCTTTCCGCTCACCACCCGTCTGTCCGCTCTCCACCCCTTCTTTCCGCTCTCCACCCCCTTCTTTCCGCTCTCCACCCCCTTCTTTCCGCTCTCCACCCCCTTCTTTCCGCTCTTCACCCCCTTCTTTCCGCTCTCCACCCCCTTCTTTCCGCTCTCCACCCCCTTCTTTCCGCTCACCACCCCTTCTTTCCGCTCACCACCCCCTTCTTTCCGCTCTCCACCCCCTTCTTTCCGCTCTCCACCCCCTTCTTTCCGCAGTCCACCCCCTTCTTTCCGCTCTTCACCCCTTCTTTCCGCTCTCCACCCCTTCTTTCCGCTCTTCACCCCCTTCTTTCCGCTCTCCACCCCCTTCTTTCCGCTCTCCACCCCCTTCTTTCCGCAGTCCACCCCCTTCTTTTCGCTCTTCACCCCCTTCTTTCCGCTCTCCACCCTCTTTTTTCCGCTCTCCACCCCCTTCTTTCCGCAGTCCACCCCTTCTTTCCGCTCTCCACCCCCTTCTTTCCGCTCTCCACCCCCTTCTTTCCGCTCTTCACCCCCTTCTTTCCGCTCTCCACTCTCTTTTTTCCGCTCTCCACCCCCTTCTTTCCGCTCTCCACCCCTTCTTTCCGCTCTCCACCCGTCTGTCCGCTCTCCACCCCCTTCTTTCCGCTCTCCACCCCTTCTTTCCGCTCACCACCCGTCTGTCCGCTCTCCACCCCCTTCTTTCCGCAGTCCACCCCCTTCTTTCCGCTCTCCACCCCCTTCTTTCCGCAGTCCACCCCCTTCTTTCCGCTCTCCACCCCCTTCTTTCCGCTCACCACCCCCTTCTTTCCGCTCTCCACCCCTTCTTTCCGCAGTCCACCCCCTTCTTTCCGCTCTCCACCCCCTTCTTTCCGCAGTCCACCCCCTTCTTTCCGCTCACCACCCCCTTCTTTCCGCTCTCCACCCTCTTTTTTCCGCTCACCACCCGTCTGTCCGCTCTTCATCTTTCCATTTTTAAACTCCGTCGAACTTAAACTTTCTGCGCAAAACTTTGCGCGGATCTTTACGGAAGCTTCCATAATGGAAACTGTCCCCTTCCTTACCCGCCTGCATCTGCATCGCAGCGCGGTCACTTCTTATAATTCTTTTTATGACTATGATCCTTTCCCTAGATTGAAATTAAGCTTGACATGGTTTTGGCCCACGAGATTGAAGCTTGAGGCGGTGGGAGACAGCGGGGCAGAAAGGAGCATCGCGTCCTAAGTAGGCTAGGATTAAGAAGATCCCTCTCTCTCTCTCTCTCTCTCTCTCTCTCTTGCTTCCTTTCATGCCATTCCGAAGTTATAGTCCGCCTCAGCGAGGCAACAGAGGGCTAAGATTATATCGAAAGGATTAATGATGATGATAGTAAAAAGCCGAGCGCGTTAGTCCCGGGGTTAATCAAAATCCTCTTCGTTCGAATATATATATGGAAGAAGCTTTCGGGGCGGGGATTATCCATCGCGTCACTGCGTGTCCGGGAGTTGCGGCCATAGTGCGTTTCCTTTATTTGTTCAAGGGGCGTGGATGCTTCTCTTGAATCAGCTACGGTAGTAGGATGTACTCGCTAGTGTCATTTTTAATCTCTGTAACTATGAGAACTGTTATGCTTAGCCTCTCATTTCCGCTCTCTCCCTACTTATTTCCGCTCTCTACTACTCATTTCTGCTATTTTCTACTCATTTTCAAACTCTCCCGACTTATATCCGCTCTCTCCCTACTCATTTCCGCTCTCTCCCTACTCATTTCCGCTCTCTCCCTACTCATTTCCGCTCTCTCCGTACTCATTTCCGCTCTCTCCCTACTCATTTCCGCTCTCCCCCTACTCATTTCCGCTCTCTCCCTACTCATATCCGCTCTCTCCCTACTCATTTCCGCTCTCTCCCTACTCATTTTCGTTCTCTCCCTATTCATTTCCGCTCTCTCCCTACTCATTTCTGCTCTCAGCTCTCCCCCTACTCATTTCCGCTCCCTCCCTACTCATTTCCACTCTCTCCTACTCATTTCCGCTCTCTCCTTACTCATTTCCGCTCTTTCCCTACTCATTTCCGCTCTCTCCCTACTCGTTTCCGCTCTCTCCCTACTCATTTCTGCTCTCCCCCTACTCATTTCCGCTCTTTCCCTACTCATTTCTGCTCTCTCCCTACTCATTTCCGCTCTCTCCCTACTCATTTCCGCTCTCTCCTTACTCATTTCCGCTCTTTCCCTACTCATTTCTGCTCTCTCCCTACTCATTTCCGCTCTCTCCCTACTCGTTTCCGCTCTCTCCCTACTCATTTCTGCTCTCCCCCTACTCATTTCCGCTCTTTCCCTACTCATTTCCGCTCTCTTCCTACTCATTTCCACTCTCTCCTACTCATTTCCGCTCTCTCCTTACTCATTTCCGCTCTTTCCCTACTCATTTCTGCTCTCTCCCTACTCATTTCCGCTCTCTCCCTACTCGTTTCCGCTCTCTCCCTACTCATTTCTGCTCTCCCCCTACTCATTTCCGCTCTTTCCCTACTCATTTCTGCTCTCTCCCTACTCATTTCCGCTCTCTCCCTACTCATTTCCGCTCTCTCCTTACTCATTTCCGCTCTTTCCCTACTCATTTCTGCTCTCTCCCTACTCATTTCCGCTCCCTCCCTACTCGTTTCCGCTCTCTCCCTACTCATTTCTGCTCTCCCCCTACTCATTTCCGCTCTTTCCCTACTCATTTCCGCTCTCTTCCTACTCATTTCCGCTCTCTCCTACTCATTTCTGCTCTCCCCCTACTCATTTCCGCTCTCTCCCTACTCATTTCCGCTCTCTCCCAGACCCCTTTCCGCTCTCCATCTGGCCGTAGACCGCATTGTCTTTATTCTTACATCATCATCTCTGTCTCCAGCCCCTGATGTCAGAATTATTTTTTAAAACTGCACCTACTGACCTAGAAATAATTTCCGGGGATTCCATAGCTCTTATTTCAATTTCAGAAAAATCCAATTGAACCGCACTAAGCGAATATAATAAATTATTTATATTGTATTATTGCTAGTCACTGCTTTCGCTCAGTCAGGTTATATAGTGTACCGGAATTGATTTCTCCAGTTCCCTATCTGCCAGCTCTGTGACACTGGAAACCATCTTATAAGGATGGAGAGATTTTGTGTTCTCTAAAATATTAAATCAATATTTAATTTGCATAATTAGATTGGCTGTATGAATTTAGACTCATATAATCCAACTAGGATTATTTTTAGCTGTGGGATTTTACTATTTTCATAGTCAGCTTTCACTGCTATTGGAAACACTTCCAGCTTCCGATAAACACTTCTAGCTTCCGATAAACGCTTCCAGCTTCCGTAAACGCTTCCAGCTTCCGATAAACACTTCCTGCCTCAAACATTATTTTTCTTTTCTTTTATCCTTGGTTTCACCAATTCAGTCTCACCCTCCAATGTCATCAATCTCACCCTCCAATGTCATCAATCTCACCCTCCAATGTCATCAATCTCCCTCTCCAATGTCATCAATCTCACCCTCCAATGTCATCAATCTCACCCTCCAATGTCATCAATCTCACCCTCCAATGTCATCAATCTCACCCTCCAATGTCATCAATCTCACCCTCCAATGTCATCAATCTCACCCTCCAATGTCATCAATCTCACCCTCCAATGTCATCAATCTCACCCTCCAATGTCATCAATATCACCCTCCGATGTCATCAATCTCACCCTCCAATGTCATCAATCTCACCCTCCAATTTCATCAATCCCACCCTCCAATTTCATCAATCTCACCCTTCAATGTTATCAATCTCCCCCTCCAATGTCATCCATCCTACCCTCCAATGTCATCAATCTCCCTCTCCAATGTCATCAATCTCACCCTCCAATGTCATCAATCTCACCCTTTAATGTCATCAATCTCCCTCTCCAATGTCATCAATCTCACCCTCCAATGTCATCAATCTCACCCTCCAATGTCATCAATCTCACCCTCCAATGTCATCAATCTCACCCTCCAATTTCATCAATCCCACCCTCCAATTTCATCAATCCCACCCTCCAATTTCATCAATCTCACCCTTCAATGTTATCAATCTCCCCCTCCAATGTCATCAATCTCACTCTCCAATGTCATCCATCCTAC
>NIVC01000872.1:0-125000 GCA_002269645.1 Macrostomum lignano | reverse complement strand
CTGTCACTCTCATCACCCTCCCTGTCACTCTCACCCTCCCTGTCACTCTCACCCTCCCTGTCACTCTCACCCTCCTTGTGACTCTCATCACCCTCCCTGTCACTCTCATCACTCTCCATGTCACTCTCATCACCCTCCCTGTCACTCTCATTACCCTCCCTGTCACTCTCACCCTCCCTGTCACTCTCATTACCCTCCCTGTCACTCTCACCCTCCCTGTTACTCTCATTACCCTCCCTGTCACTCTCACCCTCCATGTCACTCTTATTACCCTCCTTGTCACTCTCATCATTCTCCCTGTCACTCGCATTACCCTCCCTGTCACTCTCACGCTCCCTGTCACTCTCATTACCCTCCCTGTCACTCTCATTATTCTCCCTGTCACCCTCATCACCTCCCTGTCACTATCATCACCCTCCCTGTCACCCTCATCATTCTCCCTGCCACTCTCACCCTCCCTGTCACTCACCCTCTATGTCACCCTCATCACTTTCCCTGTCACTCCCATCGTTCCTGTCACCCTTATCACCCTGTCACCCCCCCCCATTTTATTTTCCAAATCTTACTCACTTTTGAGGGACGCCCCATTTCCCTCGCTACAATCATGTTCTACCGTTTTTGTGTCTCTTTTACTCAGATGCCCGAGGCCAAGCCCTAGTTGCTACCGGCTCCGAAGACTGCGCCATCTGCACAGTGGCCTGTCCCACCAGTACTGCCGCTTCTGCTGGTGAGTGACTGTAACTGCCGTGGTGTTTCTGCTTTTCCCTGCTTGCATTTATTGATTGAGAGCTGTCAGTTTTAATTGCTTTCGTTTTTTAATTCCATCAACTCATCTATTGACTCATCTATCGAATCATCTATTGAATTATCCATTGACTCATCTATTGACTCATCTATTGACTCATCTATTGACTTATCTAATGACTCGGCTATCGACTCATCTATTGACTCATCTATTGACTCATCTATTGACTCATCTATTGACTTATCTATTGACCATCCATTGACTTATCTTTTGACTCATCTATTTATCTGTTATAACTCTAAGTAAGCTTCCACCCCATCAAACTGCAGACCATCCATCGGCAATAGCGCCACTATCTCGATGTCGCGGTCACGCGTCCAGCGTTCGTTGCCTAGCAACCAGCCAGCTAGCGCCGACTGCGCCTATAGGCAACAACTCGTTAACAGTCATCTCGGGCGGAGGTCGCGGTGGCCTGGCCGCATGGAACTCAACTTATAATTATCGATTACTGAGCCCGGAAACCACTTGCCAGCTCACTGACTACCGGATGCAGCGGGATCTGCGGCATCAGGATCCCAGCGCTGAGCTGGACTCCACCAGGGTCATGTCCTTGGCTCCACTGACGCTTCAACTCAATGATGACCGACTATTCGCTGTTGCCTGCTCAAACGGAGACGTTCTACTGATGAAGCTGGGATCTGATAGTGGCCGGAGTCGATTCAGTCTGATTAGGCGTTTGATTTCCGTTGACAGTGGATGCGTGCTCAGAGTGATTGCGCTGTCGGGTGGTGGGATCAAGTCAGATGAGGACAAGTAAGAGGCGCTTCAGGAATTGTCAGGGTTCTGGGATATTTTTATTTGTTTCCATATCTTTAGGCCTCCCTATATTCGAGGCATTTTCATCCCTTATATAATAAAATGGGTAGATGATCCTCGAATCCCGTTATTGATTCTCTGGGATCCTCGAATCCCATTATTGATTCTCTGAGATCCTCAAATCCCAATATTAAAGCATAAGGATCCTCAAATCCCAGTATTGAAGCATCAGGATCCTCAAATCCCAATATTGATACTCTGAGATCCCCAAATCCCAATATTGATACTCTGAGATCCTCAAATCCCAATATTGATACTCTGAGATCCTCAAATCCCAATATTGATACTCTGAGATCCTCATATCCCAATATTGATACTCTGAGATCCTCAAATCTCAATATTGATACTCTGAGATCCTCAAATCCCAATATTAAAGCATCAGGATCCTCAAATCCCAGTATTGAAGCATCAAGATCCTCAAATCCCAGTATTGAAGCATCAGGATCCTCAAATCCCAGTATTGAAGCATCAGGATCCTCAAATCCCAATATTGAAGCATCGGGATCCTCAAATCCCAGTATTGAAGCATCGGGATCCTCAAATCACAATATTGATACTCTGGGATCCTCAAATCACAATATTGAAGCATCGGGATCCTCAAATCCCAGTATTGAAGCATCGGGATCCTCAAATCACAATATTGATACTCTGGGATCCTCAAATCCCAATATTGATACTCTTAATTCCTCAAATCCAAATATTAAAGTATCAGGATCCTCAAATCCCAGTATTGAAGCATCAGGATCCTCAAATCCCAGTATTGAAGCATCAGGATCCTCAAATCCCAGTATTGAAGCATCAGGATCCTCAAATCCCAATATTAAAGCATCGGGATCCTCAAATCCCAGTATTGAAGCATCAGGATCCTCAAATCCCAATATTAAATCATCAGGATCCTCAAATCCCAGTATTAAAGCATCAGGATCCTCAAATCCCAATATTAAAGCATTCGGGATACTCAAATCCCAGTATTAAAGCATCAGGATCCTCAAATCCCAATATTAAAGCATCAGGATCCTCAAATCCTAGTATTAAAGCATCAGGATCCTCAAATCCCAGTATTGAAGCATCAGGATCCTCAAATCCCAATATTGAAGCACCAGGATCCTCAAATCCCAGTATTGAAGCATCAGGATCCTCAAATCCCAGTATTGAAGCATCAGGATCCTCAAATCCCAATATTGAAGCACCAGGATCCTCAAATCCCAGTATTAAAGCATCAGGATCCTCAAATCCCAGTATTGAAGCATCAGGATCCTCAAATCCCAATATTGATACTCTGAGATCCCAAATCCCAATATTGATACTCTGAGATCCTCAAATCCCAATATTGATACTCTGAGATCCTCATATCCCAATATTGATACTCTGAGATCCTCATATCCCAATATTGATACTCTGAGATCCTCAAATCTCAATATTGATACTCTGAGATCCTCAAATCCCAATATTAAAGCATCAGGATCCTCAAATCCCAGTATTGAAGCATCAGGATCCTCAAATCCCAGTATTAAAGCATCAGGATCCTCAAATCCCAGTATTAAAGCATCAGGATCCTCAAATCCCAGTATTGAAGCATCAGGATCCTCAAATCCCAATATTGAAGCACCAGGATCCTCAAATCCCAGTATTGAAGCATCGGGATCCTCAAATCACAATATTGATACTCTGGGATCCTCAAATCCCAATATTGAAGCATCGGGATCCTCAAATCCCAGTATTGAAGCATCGGGATCCTCAAATCACAATATTGATACTCTGGGATCCTCAAATCCCAATATTGATACTCTGAATTCCTCAAATCCAAATATTAAAGTATCAGGATCCTCAAATCCCAGTATTGAAGCATCAGGATCCTCAAATCCCAATATTAAAGCATTCGGATACTAAAATCCCAGTATTAAAGCATCAGGATCCTCAAATCCCAATATTAAAGCATCAGGATCCTCAAATCCCAGTATTAAAGCATCAGGATCCTCAAATCCCAGTATTGAAGCATCAGGATCCTCAAATCCCAGTATTGAAGCATCAGGATCCTCAAATCCCAATATTGAAGCATCAGGATCCTCAAATTCCAGTATTAAAGCTTCAGGATCCTCAAATCGTAGTATTAAAGCATCGGGATCCTGAAATCCCAATATTAAAGCATCAGGATCCTCAAATCCCAGTATTGAAGCATCAGGATCCTCAAATCTCAATATTAAAGCATCAGGATCCTCAAATCCCAGTATTAAAGCATCAGGATCCTCAAATCCCAATATTAAAGCATCAAGATCCTCAAATCCCAGTATTAAAGCATCAGGATCCTCAAATCCCAGTATTGAAACATCAGGATCCTCAAATCCCAGTATTAAAGCATTCGGGATCCTCAAATCCTAGTATTGAAGCATCAGGATCCTCAAATCCCAATATTAAAGCATTCGGGATACTAAAATCCCAGTATTAAAGCATCAGGATCCTCAAATCCCAATATTAAAGCATCAGGATCCTCAAATCCCAGTATTAAAGCATCAGGATCCTCAAATCCCAGTATTGAAGCATCAGGATCCTCAAATCCCAATATTGAAGCATCAGGATCCTCAAATTCCAGTATTAAAGCTTCAGGATCCTCAAATCCAAATATTGAAGCATCAGGATCCTCAAATCCCAATATTAAAGCATCAGGATCCTCAAATCCCAGTATTGAAGCATCAGGATCCTCAAATCCCAATATTGAAGCACCAGGATCCTCAAATCCCAGTATTGAAGCATCAGGATCCTCAAATCCCAGTATTGAAGCATCAGGATCCTCAAATCCCAATATTGAAGCACCAGGATCCTCAAATCCCAGTATTAAAGCATCAGGATCCTCAAATCCCAGTATTGAAGCATCAGGATCCTCAAATCCCAGTATTGAAGCATCAGGATCCTCAAATCCCAATATTGAAGCATCAAGATCCTCAAATCCTAGTATTAAAGCATCAGGATCCTCAAATCCCAATATTGAAGCATCAGGATCCTCAAATTCCAGTATTAAAGCTTCAGGATCCTCAAATCCAAATATTGAAGCATCAGGATCCTCAAATCCCAATATTAAAGCATCAGGATCCTCAAATCCTAGTATTAAAGCATCAGGATCCTCAAATCCTAGTATTAAAGCATCAAGATCCTCAAATCCCAATATTGAAGCATCAAGATCCTCAAATCCTAGTATTAAAGCATCAGGATCCTCAAATCCCAATATTGAAGCATCAGGATCCTCAAATTCCAGTATTAAAGCTTCAGGATCCTCAAATCCAAATATTGAAGCATCAGGATCCTCAAATCCCAATATTAAAGCATCAGGATCCTCAAATCCTAGTATTAAAGCATCAGGATCCTCAAATCCTAGTATTAAAGCATCAGGATCCTCAAATCCTAGTATTAAAGCATCAGGATCCTCAAATCCCAGTATTAAAGCATCAGGATCCTCAAATCCCAATATTAAAGCATCAAGATCCTCAAATCCCAGTATTAAAGCATCAGGATCCTCAAATCCCAGTATTGAAACATCAGGATCCTCAAATCCCAGTATTAAAGCATTCGGGATCCTCAAATCCTAGTATTGAAGCATCAGGATCCTCAAATCCCAATATTAAAGCATTCGGGATACTAAAATCCCAGTATTAAAGCATCAGGATCCTCAAATCCCAATATTAAAGCATCAGGATCCTCAAATCCCAGTATTAAAGCATCAGGATCCTCAAATCCCAGTATTGAAGCATCAGGATCCTCAAATCCCAGTATTGAAGCATCAGGATCCTCAAATCCCAATATTGAAGCATCAGGATCCTCAAATTCCAGTATTAAAGCTTCAGGATCCTCAAATCCAAATATTGAAGCATCAGGATCCTCAAATCCCAATATTAAAGCATCAGGATCCTCAAATCCCAGTATTGAAGCATCAGGATCCTCAAATCCCAATATTGAAGCACCAGGATCCTCAAATCCCAGTATTGAAGCATCAGGATCCTCAAATCCCAGTATTGAAGCATCGGGATCCTCAAATCCCAGTATTGAAGCACCAGGATCCTCAAATCCCAGTATTAAAGCATCAGGATCCTCAAATCCCAGTATTGAAGCATCAGGATCCTCAAATCCCAGTATTGAAGCATCAGGATCCTCAAATCCCAATATTGAAGCATCAAGATCCTCAAATCCTAGTATTAAAGCATCAGGATCCTCAAATCCCAATATTGAAGCATCAGGATCCTCAAATTCCAGTATTAAAGCTTCAGGATCCTCAAATCCAAATATTGAAGCATCAGGATCCTCAAATCCCAATATTAAAGCATCAGGATCCTCAAATCCCAGTATTAAAGCATCAGGATCCTCAAATCCTAGTATTAAAGCATCAGGATCCTCAAATCCCAATATTGAAGCACCAGGATCCTCAAATCCCAATATTAAAGCATCAGGATCCTCAAATCCTAGTATTAAAGCATCAGGATCCTCAAATCCCAATATTAAAGCATCAGGATCCTCAAATCCCAGTATTAAAGCATCAGGATCCTCAAATCCTAGTATTAAAGCATCAGGATCCTCAAATCCCAGTATTGAGGCATCAGGATCCTCAAATCCCAATATTAAAGCATCAGGATCCTCAAATCCTAGTATTAAAGCATCAGGATCCTCAAATCCCAGTATTAAAGCATCAGGATCCTCAAATCCAAATATTGAAGCATCAGGATCCTCAAATCCCAGTATTAAAGCATCAGGATCCTCAAATCCTAGTATTAAAGCATCAGGATCCTCAAACCCCAGTATTGAAGCATCAGGATCCTCAAATCCCAATATTAAAGCATTCGGGATACTAAAATCGCAATGTTTTGCTTCGTGATTCTCAAATCCCAAATTGGGATCAGGGAGCTCCCAGTCACAATATCGCATAGAGAGTGCCTTTTTACTCCATTGGCAGGCCGTCAATCCTAAGCGATCACAGGTTTGCATGCTCGGCATCTGATGGCGCACTGCTATGGCTGTCCTGTTCAATCAACAGTGCCAATCTGTCAGTCAGCTCAGTGACCACTCAGCTAGTAGTTCGGCTGTCCTGCAGCATTAACGACGTCTGCCAGCCGGGTTGTGACAGCCTGCTGTTCCTAGCCTTGGACAGCGGACTAGTCGGTGTCTGCAGGTTTTCTGCAACTACAGGCGAAGCTGCCAAGGTTTTGCAGTCTTCGGTTGGTCATTCCGCGTCGACTCTGTCTGTGGCACCGGTTCCGACTGCTACCTCCGCTTCAACCCGGCGGCTGGTCAGTTTAGGCGCCGATTGTTGCGTTCGAGTTTGGCTATTCCAGGAAACAGATGGTGACAGGGTTGACTGTCTTGCCGAGTGCCGGCTGGCACTGACTGATCCCCAACGGCTGATGCTGCTCGTGACTGACGCTGGAGTTGATGGGGAACAAGATTTCACTCTGCTAACCGTTGGTCAAGGTTTACAAGCGATTCGAGTGCATGCATAGTTGGCGATATGTATCGAAAAGTAACTTTGTTAATTGTTTAAATCAATGGCTTTCTATGCAGAGTAAATGAGTCAGTCTATCCGATATGTATCGAAAAGTAACTTTGTTAATTGTTTAAATCAATGGCCTTCTATGCGTAGAATAAATGAGTCAATCTATCCGATATGTATCGAAATGTAACTTTGATAATTGTCGAAATACATTACCTTCTGTGGGTAGGTTAAATGAGTCAGCATCCGATATGTATTAATAATATCAGTTAAATTCTCGAAGGCATTTTCGTTTCCAAGTAAATTTGACTATCGATTTGTAAAGTTAAAATACATTAGGTAACTTAGGATTTACCTGTATGAATCAACTGCCGATATGTTGTGTAAATTACTTTGTCAAACGTATTTTAATTGCATTTTATCTAATACATGTATTTATCAGCTGAAGCTGCGTATAAGACAGAACTAAATTATACCTGTTTAAAGAATTAAATGCAAATAATCAGAAAGTCAATTTTTGTTAATGTCATATCGAACTCTACCAAAGCCAATGACGGTTTGCCTATAATGACAAAGCATTTAAGCGCACAAATAAGTCTTGTAAATATATTTATTTGTTACTATTATTATGTAAAGTAAATAATAATTTTACAAACATGATATACAAGCACTACGATTGATGCGTACTGATGTTGGGATGGGTGCACCCTGCTCAAAAAACCGAGTGCACTCAAGCGATGGAATTTATCACAGACGATTAGGTCTACAATTTTGTGTACGTGTTAAGCCATTGTTTTGTTTTAAGCTGAACAATAAAGTTAGCAAATAAAGTTAATATATAGTTTGTTTAAAGAATAAAAATTACAAGAATAGTTGAAGCCAAAAAGCAATTTAAAGCCATGTTGTGCAGTTACACTAGCATAGTATAAATCAAACGAATCGAATGAAATTTCCTTTGAAAAAAAGACTGACAGCAAGCATAAATTAAAAACGGTTACTTCGTTTTTGATTGTGCGTCAAGAGTCAAAATATTTACAGGAAGATTATAATTAATAATTATCATTCATTCTATCAGGTCACGTCTCTTCCACGGAGACAAAAACTTGTCATCAACAATATTATTTACGGTTTTGAAAGCAAGCTGCTTAGTTAGGAAAATAAGAACTATTATTAATACATTTATCTGCTACGGGCAGGACCGAAAAAAAGAACTGAAAAATGAACTTGCACTAGTTAGTTGATTCCGTGATGGTTGCTGGATAAAACCCTGTCAAAAAGGCCTGACGTGAAATTTCTAGGAAAACTGCACGGGTTCAAAAAGTTTATGAGTCACTTTTGTTTGTTTTTTAAATCATTTTTTGCTACCATTTTCGAAAACGTGAATTCTAACGGCTTCGAGGTGCCTTTGAATAGCGTTATAATTGTTAGTCCTAACTAAGGTTGTAGCCTAGTGGTTAGAGCGTCGGACTCAAAACTGAAAGGTCGCGGGTTCGATTCTCCACTCACAGCTCGGAACAATTTGTAGTGTCCTTGAGTAGGACACTTAATTCTGATTTGTTTCAGTTCACCCAGCGGACAAATGAAATTCTGACAGTTAACAGGTGACAACTAACGGATGAAGTAGATAATTTGATGGCCTAGCAAATCACACTCAATTCTCAGCTGTTTGCTTGGGATCAGCTGACCTCCTCGAGTAAATTTTCGAATTTAGAATTCTCGAACGAATTCCCAGGTTACATGGCATGCTCGGCCCCATTGTCCAGGTTGTGCCTCGCCCGCCGGGCATTCGCGTCGGAGCTGCGACGCCGCTGCAAGCGACCGGCACTGGTGGCAGCGGAGGAGGCTTTGCGACTGTTTCCAGTCAGGCCGTACTGCTCTGCGTACTGCTCAGCCCTGAGTCGGTTGTTGATAGAGCGGCAGTGACAAAGCAGGATGTGCTTGAATGGCATGCGGAAGTCGCGATTAAACTTGGCGTAGATAATTGGGTTCAGAAACGAATTCACGTAGCCTGCGGGTAAAAGTTGGTGAAGGTAACTTCTAAGAAATCGGCCTTCAATTCTTCTAAGAAATTGGCTTCTACTGTTTCTAAGAAAACGGCCTTCAATGTTTTTAAGAAATCAGCCTTCAATACCGTCTAAGAAATCAGTCTTCAATATTTCTAAGAAATCGGCCTTCAATACCTAAGAAATCCGCCCTCAATGTTTTCAGAAGATCGGCCTTCAATAATTATAAGAAATTAGTATTTAATACTACTAAGAAATTTGCCTTCAATTCTTCCAAGAAATCTGCCTTCAAATATTTTAAGAAATCGGACTTAAATACTTTTAAACGATCGGCCTTTAATAATTCTAAGAAATCAGCATTCCATACTTTAAAAAAATCGGCCTTCAATACCTTCTAAGAAATCAGCCTTCAATAATTCTAAAAAAGCTGCCTTCAATTATTGTAAGAAATCGGCCGTTAAACTTCTAAGAAATCGACCTTTAATGCTTATCGGCCTTATTGTTAGAAATCGGCTTTTTAACGCCTGTTAAAATCAGCCTCGGAAAGAGTAAAAGAATTGCAAAATAAAAGCGGATTTCGAGCCCCTATTCTGAGAAGAAGAAGGATAAGTACGTAATTTCCAGAAGGATTTTACAACCGTTTATAAAGAAGTCAAAATTGTGATTTTTCGCGAATTCACACTGCGCCCGAGGTTCTTAGCTCAGCCATGGGTGATGCAGCTTAGGCTGGTGAGGAGAGACTGGAGAGAATTATAGGTAGAGTTGGATTAAAGCTGGCCACTTGTTTACCTCCTGGTTTCGAGATGGAAACCTTGAGTGTACATTTATTACATCCAGAAATACCGAAACGTCAGTTACGATTACAGGCGGGATCAGCTAGAGAGCCAAATGACAATAGGATGAAGAACTCAGCCTCCTTAAGAGCGCTAGCTGTCTAAATATTCGTTTTTTACACGCTTCATTAGCGGTTGTTGGGAGTTTAACCCCAGTTCATAACGGACATTATTAGCTATACTTGGCTTGGTCAGGCTGGTTGTAGTAGTTTAGTAGTAGACTACCTATTTAATACTCCATGACTGCCTTTGACGGGATTCCGTCTCTCCCCCCAGCCCCCTTGTAAGCCCTTGAGCTAGAAGCTTAAAAGCTGCATGTCTTCCCTAATCTAATGCATTTCCTCCCACGTAGTTTATGCACGATGGGACGTTCCGCTTTGGCGCATGGATCAGCTGCCTGAGAGCAGAGGCCGCTGCGGAACTTGCCTTAATTTTGTTAGAAACTGAGGCGTGCCATGCAGCTGCTGCTGGATCGGTGCTTCTCTCTCTCTTCCCAACGCAAAGTGTCTCATTGACTAGACAGGGTAAGTTATCAGCCTGCCATCTGTTCAGGTTGGGTCCAAACATGATCAATAAATCATTCTATAGAGATACGAAGAGGGAGACGGGAGAGACGAAGGGGGAGAGGGGAGAGATGGAGGGGAGAGAGAGATGGAGGGCGAAAGGGACAGACGGAGGGGGAGAGGGGAGAGACAGAGAGGGGAGAGGCAGAGGGGGAGAGGAGAGGGGCAGAGGGGAGAGGAGAGAGGCAGAGGGGAGAGTAGAGAGGCAGAGGGGAGAGGGGAGAGGCAGAGGGGGAGAGTAGAGAGGCAGAGGGGGAGAGCAGAGAGGCAGAGGGGAGAGGCAGAGGGGGAGAGGAGAGAGAAACGGAAGGGAAAGGGGAGAAGCGGAGGGGGAGAGGGGAGAGACGGAGGGGGAGAGGGGAGAGACGGAGGGGGGAGAAGAGAGAAACGGAAGGGAAAAGGGAGAAGCGGAGGGGGAGAGGGGAGAGACGGAGAGTGATGGGAGAGACGTATATGGAGGAGGTAGACGGATAGACTATTATTATTGAAATCCAATGATCAAAAGTGAGCTGCTGAAAACTAATAAAATGCCATCAAACAAAAGCTACGGCAACATTAAAAAGGCATGACGCAGAAACCCGGCCCCAATCTGTTGAGTTGCAAACCGAACAGACTGCTGCCAGCCTCATGGTGCATTGAAAATGAGTGCCTCGGGGGGGGGATTTGTTACTCCAGATTCTGGTTCAAGGCCGCCTTAGTCGGGGCACGCATCCAGTGCAGACGCAGATGCGTCGCAGCTGCTGCCCCAGAAGAAGGTTAGATTGCGTGGATGGATTCAAACTGTCAACACGTGTTGACAACTCTAAGGTTAGGGGATGATGGACGTTGCGTGCAGTGCGAGAGACAGTCAGTGTGGTACGCCGGGAGAGAAATTCTTTTTTAACATCCTGCTGACGGGAGCGCACAAGTGCAATGAAGAATTGTACAAAATGGATTTCTCTAGCTCGAGGCACCACACAGGTGCTACCGCGACAAGAATTCCATTAATTTCGACTTCTATAATCGATGCCTTAGTAAGGTTGTGACTTCGTGAAACTGGATATGTTTGCTGAGTTTCACGAGCACCAGGACGCGATTCAGGGAACCCATGAAGCACTTCAACTTGTGGTAACGACGTCGCTAATTGGGGTTGTTATTAACTTATCGCTTAACGCTCTTTTTTTGTTAAACATTGGGTCAAACTTAAAATAAATAAACTAATAATTTATCTTTGCACTGTATTTATGAAATGATAGAATTTTTCTATTCATCTTATGCGTAAAGGCACTTGTTTGAGTGTCTATTCAAACAAAGTATTACGTCACAGCTCTGTAGTGCGATTTGATACGTAATCGAGGTGGGTAATATGGGTAATTAGGTAATTAATTTGCATTATTAAATATTTTCTCGCAATAAATAGTTATTTTAGGACAATATTGTTACAGAGAAATTCACTGGCAAGTACGGGTGTACGGGAATAATGACCACAAAGTAGAAAAAAGTCTGTTGAAGAACGCTATCTTTAAGTCATTGAATTTCCTGAACTACTAATGAAAATTTTTTTTTAAGTTAGCCGGATCATTCAATTTTAAGCTACCATGAAGTCTCCCAAAACGTTTTAACGTGTTATTTAGCTGTAGAAATGAGGATTATCTGAACAAGCAAAGCCAAATTAAAAAGCTGAGTAACTTTGCTTTGACATTTTTTAGATTACTTCAGACAAAGTGAGACAGAGATAGAAAGCAGTGAATTTGTTTTAACTGACTTTTTAAACGTAAAGTTCTAACAGCTTTATTCGATCTTTGAAATATGGCTTATATTTAACCGGTTTCCATGGAGTCGATAAAGAGTTTATTCTTGTTGAAAACCATTTTGCAGTAGGCTAAAGTAATATTTATATAAAAAGTAAATAAACTAAATAATCTAATGTATTTTTTTTATTAGAGGCAGGGGGGTTGTGTGCACCCTGGCGCACTTCAAGCGACATTGGCACACAACCGGCGAGAGGCATTACTGCCCATTCCGCCGACTCCCCTGAGCAGGCATACAAGCGCGCGGATACGTACGCAGGCACACACTCACACAGGAGTGTACAGCGGCCCTAACTTTATTTTATCGTTAGGCATGTACACTTCACTGCGCCTTGGGGGGTTGGCTCTCAAGGCCGTTAATTTCACGAGCAGAGCCAAGCCGAAATTCCAATTCAGCCCCAAATTAATGTGACTGCACTTGGAATCGAGCCTGGGTCACTGGCACACCAGAGCAGCTGCGCTACCGCTGGGCTACGGCCCCCTTTATAATAATAATAATCGAATGTAAGTTTTGTTCTGTATTTATATTTTTTCCATACAACAGACTTTTCTTGAGCCAGCATTTTCTAGGAAAACCGGTTCAACCATCCGCGACTGTTTAACTGTATTATTGTATATACTGTTAAGATTAGATGGGAGAAATTTGGGTGGCTGGACTGGAAGATTATTGCGTCGGGAAACGAGAGAAGGGAAAACGTTGGGGTGGCTAAAGAATCCACTTTTGTATTAGCTGAGGGTATATAGTGAGTGGCAGTAAGAGCCACTTCAATATATGCATATACTACGGGTATGCGCATAGCAAGAGGAAGTCCTTATATACTATTTTTTCACTAGTTCGACCATCACTGTTTGATGCATGCCTGTGGGGAAAAATCAATAAAGATGCTCATCATTATTTATGGACGTCATTTTCTCCATGCACAGACTTCCTAGCTATTATTAGTGTGTCTGCCGGGCTGTCTGAATCACTCTGTATTGATTTGCACTCTATCCCCTCACGCAGTAAGACAGATCGCATTCATTAGTGGCCTACCTAAAACGGAATTTTCTGTTCTCAAAAAATCAATAATTTTTTACGATTGCACTCAAATTTTGAAATATTTCCATTGGAGTTCATTAGTTAATTGTAACTCTTAACTTTTACCTATTAATCAGCTTTATCCAGGAATTTGACATTCTCTCTCATTAACCTTCATATCTTGAAGCCCGTGTGACCTTTCATTTTTTGCATGCCCTGAGCTCATCTTACCCTGTCTCTTTCTCTACCTATCTCTCTCTCTCTCTCTCTCTCTCTCTCTCTCTCTCTGCTTCTCAGTCTCTCTCTCCCTCAGTCTTTCCCTCCCCGTCTCAGTCTCTCACTCTCCCTCTCATTCTCTCCCTCTCACTCTCTCACTGAGTCTCTTCCTCTCCCTCCTACCCTCTCCATCTCAGTCTCTTCCTCTCCCTCCCACCCTCTCCATCTCAGTCTCTCCCTCTCCCTCTCATTCTCTCCCTCTCACTCTCTCACTGAGTCTCTTCCTCTCCCTCCTACCCTCTCCATCTCAGTCTCTTCCTCTCCCTCCCACCCTCTCCATCTCAGTCTCTTCCTCTCCCTCCCACCCTCTCCATCTCAGTCTCTTCCTCTCCCTCCTACCCTCTCTATCTCAGTCTCTTCCTCTCCCTCCTACCCTCTCTATCTCAGTCTCTCCCTCTCCCTCCTACCCTCTATCTCTCAGTCTCTCCCTCTCCCTCCTACCCTCTCTATCTCAGTCTCTCCCTCTCCCTCCTACCCTCTCTATCTCAGTCCCCCCCGTCTCCCTCCTACCCTCTCTATCTCAGTCTCTCCCTCTCCCTCCTACCCTCTCTATCTCAGTCTCTCCCTCTCCCTCTCAGTCTCTCCCTTTCCCTCCCCGTCTATCCCTCTCTCTCTCTCTCTTTTCTACTCTCCCCTCTTTTGGAACCCTTATTTTTACAAAGCAGCTTTCACCTCCCAGCGTCACAAAATCTGTCAACAAAGTTTACAATTCACGCCTTCTTTCTTATTTGCTTTAGCCACCCTGTAGAAAACTCGCCAGAGTTGCTCTTCTCGGTGCAAACAATTTTAATCTTCATTATGGCAACTAACACTTCTCATGCATGCGTGGAGCACAAGGGCCTGTTTGTATTAATGCTTGTATTATAACTAGATTTCAGTCTGTTGTAGGCTGTAAAACTGACAGTTCGTGTCTAAATGCCCTGTTTGAACTTGATAGTTCAGCCTACATGCTTTATTACTAATATTACAAGTAATGTGCTACTATAAAACAGTGGACCGAATCGACCGATCAACACGTCGTACTTGTCTTGTAGAGCAGCCAACAAAAGCGGAAACGTGATGCAGAGAGGGCTCCCACAGTCAAGCTGGATGCATTGAATCAGTTCGCTTTTTTGTATTCTCAGCCTGCCAGCCCACCAGAGCCCAGGAAACCAAACACACGATTGAAACTCTTTCGCTTATTGTCGACCAAGCAAACAGTTTCCAAGCTGCAGTACACGCAGATCTTCATTGCTGCATGTAAATCCAGTTGCAATTCATCCGTCTAAAGGAAATTTTTCTTAAGCAAACTATATCTGTCAGTGTGCTCAACTGGCTTGGCAAATTCGACTGGAATCTTGTTGTCTTCCTATCTTCTTCCTCTTTCTTTAGCATGTATGCTGACATCAAGTCTGGGCTTTTGTTAAGCTACAGCTTTCCTCCCGGATGAGATGCTGTCGAAATTGGTTTGGAAATGAAATTAGAAATTTATCGTCAAAGAAGATTGCCTATAGCTGCTGCGTCAACGGTTGTAAAAGGTGCTTTATGAAATCGAATAATTGAATGCTTTGTGATGATGGCCACTTCTGAATTTGGCTGCCGCATATATAGTTTGACTGTTAGGCATTACATTGTGTTGGGGGTGCTCGGGTTTCCATTTTTCCGGGTTCGGGGGTTCCGGGTTCACCCCAAACCCGAAACACTGATCCCCGAACCCCGACCCGACCTGGACCCTGTACCCCGAACCCAAAACGCGACCCGGACCGAAACCCGACCCTTTTTCGATCCTTCAAAAATGATCTTTTTGCCAGGATCGAGTGACGAATGAAGGGATGAATGAATGAACGAACCCGAAACCCGACCCGAACACCCCCTACCGCGAACCCCGAACCCGGTACCAAAACCCAACCCAAAACCCGACCCGACCATAAACCCCGAACACACCCCTACAAATTGTGTACACGCTTACCAAGCCACAAGAATATGGCAAACATGTGCTCGTTGATGTACATCGGTTCCGGTACGTCGAGCTTGTTCACCGCGGCGTGGATGGGTTTGTACAGAGCTCCCACCAGCTGAAATGGAGGAATGAATGCTGCTGATTTACGTAAAAATTACAGTGCGAATAAAGCTTCCTAACCACTTGAGTTCATTTAAAATTGGCACCTTAGCATCTCAGCGAGTGATGTGCTTACACGTAAGTCGCTATTGGTGTCAGAGGGATGTCTGAAACATCAAGTTTATTGTCAGGCATCACAAAGTCTGACAAATTGGGTACTATTGGTACAGTTCCCAGTCTGTGTAGAGCTGTACATTCGATAGTTTTATGAAATATTTGCAGCTTGCAATGCTGAACTCGCTGTCAACCAGTTCGAGTGACTGTATGCACAGCATCCATATATGCCAGACAATGATTGTTGGACACAAACGAGTATTTTCTGTAATTTTGTCCAAACACACCCAATAGTTGCCAGGCCACCCAGCAGTTACAAGCGTTGCGTTTTGACTCTTGGAGCTAAATTTAGCCTGAACAGCCAATATGTATGTATATATACATATATATATACATATTATATACAATACATTGCCTATATGTGCAGATAGATGGATTGGGTGGGAGGGTCGTGCAGTGTGGCTTGTTTGGGTAAACTCTCTCTCTCTCTCGTTCAAGCCTAGAGGGGGCATAGACGTGATGTGGATGGAGACAGAGCGGGGCTTGGCATGAGAGAGAAATTAGTGGAAAGAAGCACATAAAGGGGGGAAGGCAGTGCAAAAGTTAACTGTACATTTAGCAACCTGTTAGTGTGTTTTTAGTCTTGCATAAATGCCAACACAATTGTTGAGGCAAGATTTCTGTTGACACCAACGTAGCTATTAAAGTTGACGTTGATTTGTATGCTTCAAAATGATTGATTTATGAGGTCAAACCGGTGCAATTTAGGTTCAAACAGTAAAGTTTATTTATTATTGAAATTCATCTTTCCAATCTCACAATCAGACTGACAGACAACTTGACAGTATAGCCCGACCCCAGCCTCACCTGCATGATGAAGAACGGCAACCAGCAGAGCGTAAAACAGCCCATAATCACTCCGAGAGTTTTGATCGCCTTGGTGTCGCTGCTGCTTTTCTTTTTGGCAGCGACTGCGGAATTTGCGCCACCGCTCCGACTGGTGCCGCCACTCTGCACCGAAGGTCGCGCGCCGCCAACGCCGCCATTGTTGTTAGGCGCCAACTGTTCGTCAATTAAATTCTTGTCCTCCTGGCGTAGGTGTACCACTTTCTGCTTCTCGTCGGCTTTGGCCATTTTTCTGGCAAGCTTAAATATATTACCGTAGAGAACTAGCATGATGATCAGGGGCAGGTAGAAAGCGACAAACACGGCGTAGACTTGATACTCCGTGTTCGTTGGATAGCCGCAATGACCCTCGCTGAATTTGTTTTTCCAACTGGAGAATAGAGGCGGTATGCTGATGCAGGCGCTCAGCAGCCAAACTGCCGCGATCATTAATCCCATTCGAACTGGAGTTCGTTTGACGGCGTACTCAAACGGCTTGGTTATGACTAGGTAACGGTCGATGGATATAGCGCACAGGTTCAGTATGCTGCTAGTGCACAATAGCACGTCGCATGAAGTCCAAAAATTGCAAATCTCCTCTGGGAAAGGAAAGTAGTTCATCAGCTGGTAGATGATGGCAAACGGTAGTACTAATAGACCGACTAGCAGATCACTGCATGCCAAGCTAACAATCAGCAGATTAGATGGATTCTGCAGCTTTTTGACCAGCGCAACGGCCATCACTACCAGCACGTTACGAAGAAGGTGCCGCAAGCAATTATTGACAGGATGAAGCCAAGCAGAACTTTGCTGCCAAGATTGTAATTACAGGAGGGCAACAAATCGATGCATTGCTGACTCATATTACCCAAACTGATTGCCTCTTGCTTGAATAGCGTTATCTCAAAGCTAGTGCAATTGCAGGGCACATTCGGCGGCAGCTTTTCCCAATCTAGCGGCGCCGACATGGTTGCTAATCCAAAATCTTAGATTGAAGCGCTCGAGCTGAGTCTCCTCCGAGCGAAGCCGATGTTTTATTGATGAATAGATGCCAAGCTTAGAGTAGGATGAAGCAGACCAGAGGCTGATGTATGTATTTATATAACTATTTCTTTCTGCTTCGCGCTCCACCCAGAGCATGTGCAGTACGCCTCGTTTTAGCTTTGGAACAGCTTTTATTATGAGACCTATGGGGTCAACCGAGTGAATAACCTTTCCTCTACTCTATCTCCTGTCTCCTATTTTTGCGTTTCTTTCTTCTCTTTTTTCTCTATCTCTTTTACTCTCTTCTTTTCGCTAATCAGGGCGGACTGAGGAGGGTGAGGCGGGTTGGAGGTGGGTAGGGTCGACGAGATGAACAACACAACACGCCAGACACGCTCCGGCCAGTGAGGGGTTGGGTCACCGCTTGCATACTTGCATACACTGAAACGACAGGGTGTGGGTGGGTCGGGGTTGGCGCTGGCGGAAGGGAGGGGTTGGGGTTGGAAGACCGCCTCCTTCCAGTCGGTAGTTGTTCCCTTATCCGTTCCTGCCCATAGGCCCCCGGGGCGGGGTGAGGGGAGGTTCAATTTGGAGAGTGTAAGAGTGTTGCGTGGGTGCACGGAAGGCGGCAGGGGTGGACGTCAGCCCCAACCCGCGGCCATTCCAGTCCAGGGCGCAGGCCCATTTACCCCTCCATCTAGCAAGGGCCAAGGCCAGTCCCCCCGCGGTGTGAAAAGATTTCAGACCCGTCATAGGAGCACGGCCGACCCGACAGAATTGAACGGTTTCCCCTCCCATCGCTCCGCATCACTCTCCCTTCCCTTGCTCTCAGTTGGAATTCAAGCCTTAAAGTTCGTCCTTATTCATCTAGCCAAAGTAATCTCTTCTCTCCATCTATCTAATGTACTAATTCTAGTCTCATTCTGTCTTTACTGTAGCAATAGCAATAATATATCATCAAAACAATTTATAATGCAATTATGAAATATTGGCTCAAGGCTGTGATGGATTTAGTCTGGTCAGTGGACTTTATTTCCCCCCCTTGGGGTTGTCTACCAAATGAACGCCTCTTCCCTGGAATCACGCGGATAAAACCCCGAACTTTATTAGAGTGAATGCGTGCTAAAAGCTTGTTTTGATCCGAGATGTAGTAAAAGCAAAAATATTTCGAGTTATTTATTTAATCTTTGATGACGTGACGTTTTTCAATAGCCAATTTTTGCAGCAATATTCGTGTCGTGAAAATTATCTTCGCTTTTGTTTAAAAAATTTAAATTGCCTGTCTCTGCACCAGTCGTTCTGTGTGACGCAAATTGTTATGGATTTTTTATTTTGGACTTGATCATCATACTTCAATTGAATAATATTTATCTATTAGTAAAATTTATTCAACAGAGGCACGTTGAGGGAACTACTTGGCGGTAATACCATGGTATGGTAACCCATACATAGTTGAAGAAGAACGAGCGCCGCGCCAAAGCACAGCTTTTTAATCAGTTGTTGGCAAAATAACCGTCTCGAACACCTAACAGGTTCCTTGTTTAGAATTTTCTTATCACCTTCAGATTATCAGCGGTGATTTGCTAAGCTATAAATAAAATTGTGTTTAAATGTATTCGCTGATTTAAATTACCATGCAATACAGAATACATGTAACTCTATCCAATAGTAACACAGATTGGTATGTTAGCTTAAGTTAGCGGTATAATTGCATGGGAGGCATGCAGCGCTAAGGTACTATAAAAAATCCTAATGCGCGTACCCTATACATAACATTTTTATTTGGGTAAAAGCAATAAATTTTCTATAAATTCCCTTCAAGACTGAAAGAACCCAACACTCGTAATGCTACTATATAACAAATTCCGTTGTTATAGAGGTCATGATAAATGTTAACATTCTATTATTCTGCAGCTTTCCAAATTTCTGCTAATGCAAGCAGAATTATAATTAATTATTGTGTACTTAACTGACCTCTCGTTCTTTGAAGTTCTGCGAAATGTTAGACAACCATGCATACCATCCACCCAACTTCTAAGCGTACACGTACAACATTAGTTTCCTGACCCCGTTTCTATGGAGGCTAACTGCATTCTGTATATATCTGAATGTACATGTATATATCTAAATGTATGTACATGTATGTATGCATTATTTTTTTAAAAATTTTTTATTAAAAAAACTATTTTTTCAGCGAGTTTATCGACTCGGTACTTCCCGGTGCGTAATGTTTGCATCCGATTCTTTTAATACAGGCTATGTTGAAATTTCCGTGAAAAAATTATCTTTCTTTATTGTCGTTTAATTTCCCAGTCTTCAGTGATCGAGTTTCACGCCGATTTTACTACTTAATAGTAGCAAAAAGCGATTCCTACACTTCCATGTTTACTATCATGTTCAAATTCATGTTTAGTTTCAGCGTATATGTGTTACATTAGAGCCGGGTTGGCAGAATCCGGCCCGCAAAGCCTCTCTATCCGGCCTCGAGTCCTTTGAAACTCTCCTCTCTTTAATCTCTCTCTTATTTTTCTCTAATCTTTCCTCTCCCTCTCCTCTCTTCTCTCTTCTCTCATATCTATTCTCTCCTCTCTCTCCTATACCTTCTCCTCTCTCTCTCTTCTCTCTTCTCTATTCCCTATCCTCTCTCCCCTTCTCTGGCCCATGAGGTAAAAAGTTTGCCGACTTCTGTATTAGATATAAGAGGCTTTGTCATTAAGTGTACAGATACGAAGGTCGTCCCTGAAGTTCCAGCAATTGTATGATTTTGGGACATGGAAAACTTGCAAAATCTTTCCACTTGGGACAATATAGACAGAGACACCCTGTACCCCGGTGCGTTCTTACTTCTCTATTACTAGAAAGGAAATGAGAGGAAGAAAGAGAAGAGCTGAAAGAGGAGATAAGAGATGAGATGAGGGGGGCGGCGGCTCAGCGTTACTGACGAAAATATTCAAGCGCAGGCTTTTACAAAGCAATGTTTAACAAATGAACCGAATGCTGTGAACAACGCACAGCTAATCTTAACATGGGGTCGTTAGGCATATGAGCGCTAGGTCATTTAAAATTCGAAGACTGTTTCGTTTTCAAATTGTTTGCGAAGTCGCCGTCTGTACGCAGGTAGTATATAGTAACATGCAGATTTTGTAGGTCTGGGCTGCACCCTGACGTGGCTATTTCTCTGTTATTGTGGCTT
Source organism: Macrostomum lignano (assembly GCA_002269645.1). Lineage (NCBI taxonomy): Eukaryota > Metazoa > Platyhelminthes > Macrostomidae > Macrostomum > Macrostomum lignano. The sequence goes on along the minus strand of NIVC01000872.1, from coordinate 104,212 downwards.
GTGGGCGTTGCGGATGTATATTAATATTTTTCCACTGAGGACGATATAAATACATGCACAGTGTGTTAGCTAGTCTCATATTCATGCAGCTGCATGAACTTCTGGCGCGCGAAGTAGTGGAGGGAGGCGACCAATGACTTCAGTATAGTGATGTCGTTCAGGGGGCCCGTCGGTAGTAGCGTGGTCCTCTTCACTAGCTTTGGGGAAGAAGAAATCACTCGTCCCATGTCCCTAAGATAAACATCGAAGAGATCCGGGTTTGGTCGAAGGTAAGTGAGCCGACCCTGTGAAGATCGGGATAGTGGCAGATTGAATGTTGCTTGGAGCTAAAAAGTTAAAGTGAAGTTAAAGTACTGTTTTAATATGCAATCTGCAGTTTTAGATAATAGGATTTATATAATTTTTGCGTAAGACATTGCCTTCACAAAAATTGCAGCACATTTTTACAAATGTACAATGTTCGCCAAGTATCAAAATTACAAATAGCTGTATAAAGATACGAAATATTGAATTTTAATCTACACGAGCCAAGCTAAGTGTAGTAATAACGAACTCTTTGTTAGAATCGGCTTGTCCGCGCGAATTCAAATTGCACCGTTGCGAATTGTTCAGTTGCTGCTGTATTGCATTTTTAATTGCAAACTATTTAAAAGCAACATACATTGAACTTTTGTTAGTCAATAAAGAAACACAAAAACCAGAATTTAAATATGGAGTATGAAGATTCACAGCAGTTTGCAGAAATTTTCGGCTATAACGGCACCCTGAACAGCAGCGTTGTTGCAGATTTTCTCTCAAGTCTCAGAATGGACAGCAACTTTGCGCATCAGCTCAAAAGTCAAGGCAGGGTAAGGATTACTATTACTTAAGTACATACCGGATGCATGGGCTACAATAACTACACTAAATTTCAATAGTACATCGTGTCCTCACCGCAATATTATTACAGTGTCCAAGTCACAACTTTAGCTCGGAAGTCTGGTACGATGGCGGTCGAAGACAGGCGGATCTGATGAAGGCCATCTGGGAGACGGTGCAAACCCCGGCCTGTTATGCGAGGGAGGGCGGTCTGGCGGCCTCGCTAACTGGTTCAACCTTACGAGACACTGATGCCGCAGTGGAAAGCACTGGAGGCAATACCTCCGTTCAAGGTGCGTTTATTTTGCTTTTTCGATTTTCTTTTTTGAAATTACTTGATCATGGTGGCTAAAACCCATTTGATGGAAAGCCTCCGGTGGAACATCTTTCAGGATTAGCATAATCATATTAACTACAATAACAGTTGAGCATAGCAATTTGTGTCCTTTGCTTTTCGTTATTAAAATTTTGTTAGCAGCAAAAGGGATTCCCATTACAGGATTCAAAAGGTGCTAACCAAACCCGATGCGACTTAACTTTTGTGATCGAGAACTGTTTCCTCTGCTGCTTTGAAAGATGGATAGATTTAAAAGTCCATATTGATATTAGCTCGTACTTCTACTGATATTTATACCATGAAATTTGTGTTAAATCTTTGCAAAAAATGGATAAACGTAAAGCTCCACTGTTAATTTGTTGTTCTCGAAGGCTCACGAAATGTAGCTTCTATTAAAATAGTAATTTAATAATGAAGTTATATTAACAAATCTGTGGAAAAATGGAGTAACATATGTGACAGAAAATAATTTAACTTTGTAATTAAGTATCGTTTTCTCTGTTCGAAAGAGTATAGAAAGTATTGACGTAACCGCCTTACGAGTCAAAGCAACATGAAGTTCTTGAAAGTCAACTCCAGGCTTTAATTAGACCATAAATACGTTGTGCGCTTTAGCTTTCACAGATACTTTCACACCTTTCTAACTCCAAACCGAACCTCCTGACAGTGTGGGGCTACGGACTGCTCTGCGTCACCGCCATTAACCTGTGCTCCCTGCTGGGCGTCGCTTTTATGCCGGTGATGAAACGAAGTTTCTACCGACTGCTGCTGACTTTTATGACGGCGTTGGCTGTTGGCTCGCTGATCGCCACTGCCCTGCTGATTTTGCTGCCCGATGTGAGTAAAATTCGTTGTTGAGTTGGGTATAATAATTGGTTATGGACAAGTAAAGGATGCTAACCCTCGAAAATCGTGAAAATTTCACTGGTAAGCGCGGGTTAGTTAGTGGTCGCAAAATTAAATAGCGAGATAGAAACTTTCTGGATTTTTAAGCACTAAATCGCCAATTCTGCACCTTTTGAACTTCCGCATTTACGAGTATTTTTTCCGAAGTTGATCTGCAAGTTGATCAAGCGATTGTATTTTAGAAATGCTAAGTGTTATACTGAGAAGCAACTCTTCATCATGTACTTTTCAGCGCAACTCAAATTGCTACCGTTCACAACAGATAGACCAGTTTCAAAATAACTTTTTATGTGTCCATCGAGCATGACATGACGCACATATTTTAATAATAGACCCATACACATGTATACGAGCGTGTCTATGGCAAAAATTCTTGCTACCCGATCAAGCTAGCGATCAAGGTTGCAAATTTTGATTTCTTTAAAATAGAAGACTTTCAAGCTTATGCCTCTATACAGTCTTGAAATCTCCGGTATCAGTTGTCATGACGAGCTAATCAAAATTTAAGGAGATGCGACACCAGGTCAGTCAACGGTTTACAGATGGTACTCGATGTTCGTTGATGGAGCAGTTCCACTGGTCGCAGCTCCTCGGATTGACCTACCGAGCTCTTGTTGAAGAGGATCCAAAATTTTTGTGTCCGAGACCTCGTCGGACTTTGTTTGAAGGCTTTTTACAGCTAGGGCATGGAAAAATCTTTCGACAGGTACGACGTGGAAGCTGAGACGTGCAGGTGGTACCTCAACAACACGGGCGCAAGGTAAAAAACAGGTCCCGGCTTTTCCAAGGGGATCTTTGACCACATTCAGCGACCACAATGAAGTTCGAGAAGCTGCGTTGCAGTGGGCAAGAGACTTTGACGAATATTGCTTAAAAAGAGAGGTTCAACAACTCGTTGACCATTGGGAAGCTTTGTAATCAATGCATTTTCAGATTAAATTTTCAACTAGTATTCTTTTAACAATGTTTTCCGATAGTTCTGAAAACTTTTTAAAATAAATCCTCACGACTTTCCGGACAGCCGAAGTAACACAGTTGGTAATCCAGTCGCTTTACTCAGCCCACAGGAATGTAGCTAATTGTGCGCTCTGGTGCTGCTTGCGTGACGATAAGTGCGCTCTTATGCCAGTGCTCGCCAATTGAACTGCTTCGGAACTAAATAATCTCATAATCTGAAAAAGTCTTCAAAAATAACTGCCATGTCTTCAGAGAGAGAAAGAAAAAAATAAAGAAAGATGAAATCTGAGACCACTTTTTACAGGTGCATGTAGCTACATGTACTAGTGTATCGAAATGTGCTTTGAACTACGAATATATATCGTTTAACGCTAGAATTGCAAACCAACTGGTTAATTAATCAAAGATTTTTCTCTTCAAAGATTTTTTAGATTTTCGTTGCCTCGCCGTCGCCACACTCGGTTCGTTTTTGCCTACTCTTCACTAAATTCGTATAGACACGTTGCGAAATGATTAAGTAATCATATTACTATCGACGTATCGATCGTTTAACGTAGATTGGTTTGATTGTAACATCCAGAGTCAGCGAGAATCGCAAACTCTCAAGGGTCTGTTCTCACCCCATCAAATAAGTTATTAAGTCGCATGATTGATGTACAAAACTGTGAAAGTTTTGAGCCAAAATTGTTCCACCCAGAGACGCAGGCCATCGTGTTGAATTTGAGAAATGGAGACGTCAAGTTACCGTCAAAATGGCGGCGCCTGCAGCGCTAAAATAAGAACCTTTATGATGTGTGTAATCTATGTGAAATTCACATTAGACTTTCACATTCTGTAATAGCTTGTAGAACGTTGAATTGTCTGTTTTAGAAACGACTGATTTCACATACAGTAAAATAACCCACCTCCAAACCCGAGTCTAGCAACAACTCAATTACTAGTCGTGGTTATCAAAGCACACACAGTACAGAGTACTGCCTACCTTCAGTTTTGAATGGCCGCTTTTGTAAATTGTAAGTCTGGTATTATTTTACAGCAAGTTCCACTATCAATCTTATCTAGCAAAGTATTCGCGTAAAACCGACCGAACACTTTGCCTAATTCGGAGTTTTCAGTTTTACACGCTCGCTTCACTATCCCACTCGATAACAAGCAATTAACTGCAGTTCATTCGTTTTGCCGTTTACAATGCTAACAATTGAGCAGGAAGTCTACTTCGTCTCGTGACCTCCAGTGTAACTTGTTATGCTGAGAACCTAATCGCTGGAGAATCTAGTTCCCTTAAAATTTAGTCCCATGAGAATCTAGTCCCTTGATAATCTAGTCCTTTGATAATCTAAATGCCTTGATAATCTAGGTCCATGAGAACCTAGATCCATCAGAATCTAGTCCCATAATAATTTAGTATCATGAGAATTTAGACCCATGAGGACCTAGTGTCTTGAAAATCTAGTCTCATAAAAATCTATTCCGATAAGAATCTAGTCTCATGAGAATCTAGTTCTATGAGAATCTAGATCCATGAGAAATTATTCCTATGAGAATATAGTCCCATGAGAATCTAGTCCTTTGAGAATCTAGTCCATTGAGAATCTAGTCCATTGAGAATCTATAGTCCATTGAGAGTCTAGTCCCATGAGAAGCTAGTCCCATGAGAATCTAGTCCCATGAGAAGCTAGTCCCATGAGAATCTAGTCCCATGAGAATCTAGTCCCCTGAGAATCTAGTCCCATGAGAATCTAGTCCCATAAGAATCTAGTCGCATGAGAATCTAGTCCCATGAGAATCTAGTCCCATGAGAATCTAGTCTCATGAGAATCTAGTCCAAAAGGAACCTATTGCTTTACGAATCTCAATTTCCTTAAGAATCTAGTCCTTTAAAAACCTAGTCCGTGTAAATCTCTCTATTGAGAAATTATTCTCTTTAGAATCAAGCATATGAGAACCTATTATAATGATAAACTAGTATTTAGATTATTCCTTTAAATAAACGAGTTTGCAAATGAAACATACTGGTGCATATTTTCACTACTGCACCAAAACAGTCGTTTGAGTTGGCTTTCATACACGAGGAGACGAATTCGGCTCACTCCGTCATCAGCCGGTTCGCGTCAACAAAAGCTGAACGAGAAGGCTGGAGCCAGTTTCTGTCTGCAAGGCCCTGGTACCTCTGGAGATGCTGCTTCGCTTTCGGTGGAATCTACCTGTTCTATGTGCTGGAGCGCCTACTCAAAGAGCTACTAAGATTAAGGGTGAGTGAGTCATTTAAAATTAAGTTTCTTTAGGTACCTGCTGCCCAGTGCTTGCATAATAAGTGATTTTAATCCTGGTGTGCATTTCCGATGTACATCCAATATTCTTGGCTTTCTGTTTTTAATGTACGCAGTCTCAAGTGGAGGGTCGCTGCTAAATATATAAATCGATCGCACAGAGCCTACAGTAGATTGAGGCTTTATCGGCTACACACAACACATAACTTTCTCTCTCTCGGCTTCGCTCTCTACAGTTTCCTAGAATTAAAAGGTTGTTAATATTGTTGTCCTAATATCGGCAGTTTTTACATTTTGTACCTAAATTTCAAAGTTCAAAGGTTCTTACTTTTAGCGCTTGTACGTTCGTAATATTGTTAAGCGGAAAAATTGAACTTTGGCCTATGTATTTATTTTGTTCTTTAGCTTTGCCATTCCTTTTTTAAAGCTTTGTCTTTATTTGCCTTGATTTCAAAAAAATAATTCTTTTCTTTAGATGACGGATTAGCATAAAAACGACATTTTTAGGTGAAATATTGTTTTTTAGTTTTTTTTACAATAATTTATGCTTGATATTAGGCTTTTCAGCTTATTTTCAAACCGATGGTAAAAACAAAACTTCATTACTGTTTCTGGCGGCATGATCCATCATCGTCTTCCTAGCTACTATTACAGTAGTAACTTCAGGACTTAGATGCCGTTGTAATTTTTTTTTGTTTCATGCCGCTTTTTCTAATCCTGCACCACTTACTAATGAATGAAGTTCCGTTTGCATCAAAAAGTATATATCAAGCGACAGTATCAGTATATGCAAAGTTCAATTTAAATTCGCGCCAAAATTCGTAAAGTGTAAATGCAAATACATGTAGTAGTAAAAAAATAAAAGACACTCTTTCACTCTTAACTCTAGTATAATTAAAAATAATTTATTTGTACTTTGCGGTGAGTAAGATAATAACCCTTTTTGGCACGAATTCAAATTAAAAGTATACGCGGTCACGGTCTGAGCTCTAGTGATAAGTCTTAAGTACGAATTTATGCTTGTGAATTCATAAATTTATAAATTTGCGACAAAATCTAGCCGATTGTGAACGTACGATTAACAGTCCGGCTGCATGAGCTGAACTTAATTGATTTGATAATTCTATCAATTTTTAAGTCGAACGGCAGTGGCCTGCAGCATGTTCATACGCACGGAGTTGAGACTGAGCAGGAGCAGGAGCTCAATAAAAGCATCAACAACAATATCGAGATGCGGACTCAAGCTGAGCCAGAAATCGAAGCCGGCCTGTCTGGAAGAAGAACAGTCGACGACGCAGTTCCAACTGGACGAGCTGCTAAACTGCGCGCACGACTTGCCAGCGTGCAGCCCGTGGCCTGGATGATTCTGCTTGGCGACTCGCTGCACAACTTCATCGACGGGATTAGCCTCGGCGCGGCGTTCGCTCGATCCCCAATGACTGGCGTGAGCATAGGACTGGCCGTCCTGTGCGAGGAGCTGCCCCACGAACTAGGCGACTTCGCCATCCTGTTGTCGGCTGGCATGTCCATCCCGATGGCTGCCGTATCCAATATGCTGTCCGCCTGCGTCTGCTATGTTGGTTTCGCAATTGGCGTGCTTCTGGAGAGGTCGGATTCAGCGTTTGGATCTTCGCGGCCGGCGGGGGAATGTTTCTCTACATCAGTCTGGTTGACATGGTGAGAATAATTTCAGCTCTTATGCAGTGAAGTCAGGGGGTCGCAGCTCCTCCTCCGACAATAGAATCTAGTTCCTTGAGAATCTAGTCGCATGAGAAACTAGTTAGTCCCTTGAGAATCTAGTCCTTTTAGAATCTATTTATATGAGAATATAGTCTTTTGAGAATCTAGTCCCTTGAAAATCTAATTCCTTTGAGAATCTAGTCCCTTGAGACTCTAGTTCCTTTGAGAATCTAGTCCCTTGAGACTCTAGTTCCTTTGAGAATCGACTCCCATGAGAATCTAGTTCCTTTGAGAATCTAGTCCCTTGAGAATCTAGTTCCTTTGAGAATCTAGTCCCTTAGAGAATCTAGTTCCTTGAGAATCTAGTTCCTTGAGAATCTAGTTCCTTGAGAATCTAGTCGCATGAGAAACTAATCCTTAGAGAATCTAGTCCTTTGAGAACTAGTCCTTAAAGAATCTAGTTCCTTGAGAATCTAGTCGCATGAGAAACTAGTTAGTCGCTTGAGAATCTAGTTCCTTGAGAATCTAGTTCCTTTGAGAATCGACTCCCATGAGAATCTAGTTCCTTTGAGAATCTAGTCCCTTGAGAATCTAGTTCCTTTGAGAATCTAGTTCCTTTGAGAATCTAGTCCCTTAGAGAATCTAGTTCCTTGAGAATCTAGTTCCTTGAGAATCTAGTCGCATGAGAAACTAGTTAGTCCCTTGAGAATCTAGTCCTTAGAGAATCTAGTCCTTTGAGAACTAGTCCTTAAAGAATCTAGTTCCTTGAGAATCTAGTCGCTTGAGAATCTAGTTCCTTGAGAATCTAGTTACATGAGAAACTAGTTAGTTCCTTAAGAATCTAGTCCCTTAAGAATCTAGTCCTTTGAAAATCTATAGTCAAATGAAAAACTAGTATTAATCCAATGAGAATCTAGTCCTTTGAGAATCTATTTATATGAGGATCTAGTCCCTGGAGAATCTAGTTCTTTTGAGAATCCAATCCTTTGAGAATCCAATCCTTTGAGAATCCAATCCTTTGAGAATCCAATCCTTTGAGAATCCAATCCTTTGAGAATCCAATCCTTTAAAAATCTAATCCCACGCGAATCTACTCTGTATAGAATCTAGTCCCATAAGAACCCGAATTCGTTGGCAAAATAGCCGCAGGTGTAATACCGCCAAACCGTCCAATCCTCATGCTTACTTCCAGATGCCCGAAGTGAACTCAGCGATGGACACGGCCAAATCCTTTGGTCTGAACAGATGGAAAATTTTCTTACTGCAGAACATTGGCCTGCTATTGGGCTACGGGCTCATTCTGCTGATTGCTGTGTTTGGCGGTGAAATCAATATTGAATGATAGCTGCATATTTAGTTATGCTTGCTTCTTAAGCGTTTAGATTAATGATATACGACGTAACTTTGTTTACTTTGTATGTCTGATAGTTTTGTTCTTATAACTATTTGGAATTCTAAAAAACAGTTTCTAAAAATAACTACTGCTGTATGCACGTAATATCGCTTTTCTATCGTCTTTTAAACGCCTTCCGTTTTAAGACAGACGAGTTAGTATCTAATTAGCCCCTTCGTATTTAAACGGCACATCGTTTTAACTAAGTTTTTACGATGTCGATATTCAATTGTTTTAAACATTTTTACAGTCGGGATATATTTATTATTGTATTAATAAAAGTATTTAATAATAATAATTGCATATAATCACAGATACTATATAGATACTACTAGTGATAGTTAACTGCTTCGGCCTAAAATTTGCGCCCGTACTTTTGTATTTGTTTTACTGTGTGCTTTTTAAGAAAGTGCCGTACGAGCGTACTGTAAAAATACTTGCTAATTTACACATTGAGAGTCTTTAGACAAGATTATTCTTCAATTGTATCTCCCAGACCATTCCCTTAACGGTTGCATGCTTATCGCTGCTCGCTAAAATTATACATGAGTCAAATTTATTTACTGAAGCCGTCAATTACCAAATTCAAAGACAAGTAAAAAACCGCCAGAGTCTCACTACTTCTCAGCTTAAAAAAAGTTGGTCATAAAAACTTTTAACGGCTTTCTAATAGTAAAAAACTGGATTTTAATTCGAACTTAGTTGTAGCGGCTTTATTTATCAGCTATTGCACAATTAGAAGACATCATGCAAATTACAATACCAAATATGTTATTTTTATATACAGTACAAGTTAATTTCACTAAAAGCACACTTTTACTGAACAGAAAGCATTTAGCATAAGTGAAAAAAACGGAACAATTAGCCCGAAAATTAGCTGTTCGGCGAATATTGACGGAATTTACTGTTCTGAGATTTCTTACTCAACGATTTTTGCTAATTAGGCAAGATAACAACTACAGTAGGACTGGCACTGCATGAAACAAAACAACAAAACACAAAATATTGCTATGCAGCTAGGTTCCCGACTGCTTAAATTTAGTAGTTATTCATTATTTTTTAAAGAATCTCACCTCAGCAGTAAAAAATAAATGTTGAAACATACTTTAATCGATTATAATCAGTTCAGTTTGCAACAAAGGATTTTAATGACGTGATTCCGGAACCAGAATTATCAAAGGAAAATACTTTGTATGCTTTGTTTTTGAATATAAGCAATATTATGCCGAATTTTAGCTAGCTACGTTAAAGTAATTTATTTAAAAAATAACCACTTCCACTACTAAATCTAGCGGCAAAGAACTTTGCAAACTGATTCTGGTTCCGGAATCAGAATTGACAATATATCAAAAGAGAAATGAGTAATGGGTCGAAAAAAACAAATTTAATAATGAAGCAAAATTCGAAACCCGAAAACGTGATGCCTACGATCCAATAAAAATCTTAGCCTCATCGCAGAGAAAACTTGTTTAAAAAAGTAGCTTTAACAGACCTTCCGGATTTCAACGGCTTTCATGGAATACATTTATGCACCAACCATACAGCTGTCGTTGCTAGCTCCGTCAATAAAAAAAATCAGTCCATAGTAGGCGCCGACTGAACCAGTGGCACCGCCAGCTTCTCAGCCGACGTGTAATCTCGACTACCAGCTGCTGAGGACGATCTGCGCTGCTCTGGCGGCGTCTGAAAGCTCGAGCTGTTGCGGCGCTGACTCACCAGCGGGGACGCTTCCGGGGATAGCGACGACGGACGGATAAGGAATCTGCAGGAAAAATGATGAAGTTTTCAGCTGGACAGTTTTTCTCTGGAATAATAATAGACTGTCGCCCCGTCTAAAGTTTTTTTATTTAATTTACCGTTTCGTCATAAATCAAAAAAGTAAACAAACAATCAAAACTTCAAGCTAAAAAGAAGCCGAACTTCGTATTCCGACATCAGTAGACGCAGCTGTCATAGTCTTCTTATACAGTTTCTCACGTTCCTCATATCATTGTGTAATATAAAAGTAACCATTTACCAGAGACGTCACAGACGAGACCAGGTTCTTGAACGAGAACTACTTCAACGACGCAATATAATCTTAATATCTGGCCTTGCTTTGATCTTATAATGCTACGCTCGTAGCCCATCCTCCAAGATCCTCAGTTGCTTGGCCCATTATATTGATAATTATTTGTTGTACATACTTCATAGTATATTTCATATTCTTACACAATATCGCCAGTCTCCAGTTTCTGGTCGTACGGGGGATTAATGATGACGTAAGAGACGGAGTCCTTCGGCTGCTGCTGCAGCACCGACTCTTCGTAGTCTTTGTGGCCCATTCGCAGGTATTCCATTCTGTAGCGGATCATGTGCGAGATTTCATGCTTCTCAAGAGCCTCTGCTGGTGATGCCGCTTGTGTGTGGTCCACTGGAGGCCGGTCTTTCTCAAAGTCCACGGAAACCTTCGGACGAAACAGAAACCAAGTGTCGGCTGTGCTCCTGCATCCTACCTGCATTCAATATATCTATCTATCTATCTATCTATCTATCTATCTATCTATCTATCTATTTATCTACTATCCCTCCCCTTCTCACAGCCGCTGCTATTGTAGCTATTAATTTCCCAATAATTATTTATCGAATAATAACTTACATGCGATGTTGCATCATCATTCTCGCCATTCTCATTTACGCCAGTCTTATTGAACGACTTATAAATGCCAATAGGTATTTCGCAGGTGCTGGCGCACAATTTCTGGTATAAGCGACCGTAGGTTCGGATCCACATATCGATTCCAGTGATTCGCATCTGCGCATTACAGCGAAAAGAGGTTGTAATCAGTTGCACTATGCAAAACATGAAGAGTATACCGGTATACCGTAAGTTAGATCAAGACTCACGCAGGTGAGGTGACCCGATCCCCTAGCCTGATCGATTCCCAGCAGTAGTCGAACAAACGCAATCAGGTAGTCCTTGACAAAGGCCTGATAGAGCAGAGTGTCCAGCATGGACGCTGAAAACACTGAACCGGAAGCAAATCCCAATCGGAACATGTAGGACAGGTGCGAACCGCGCTCCCGTTCCTTCTTCTCCATTTTGGACATTGACATCTGCAAGAAGTCGTCCGCTTTGAACTGAGTAAATCGCATGTTGGAACTCTGACTCAGCTCAGTAATGATGTTAGCCCCGGGGAATAGCTTGAATATTGTTTGAACCGCGATGATGGTGTTGCAATCCTCAAGTGTGTTCTCTTCGGCAGAGTTTGAGCTCTCCTTGTTCACGACCACTACGCTGTCTGAGTAGAGAATTCCCGCGTTTAATAAGTCGTCGATGCTGTGGGTGAAGCGTGTTTTTAGGCAACCAGTGAATTAATATTTATGCATATTATTTTCAAATACTTTCAATACATCGAAAGCTGAAATTTTGAAATAATTTTTCAAGGAATTGCAAACTAAATTAGCTTGGTTTCCTTTTGAAAACTTTTTAAGAAAAACATGTAGTGCAATTGCTGAGACATCACCAATCGGGAAAATTTAAGTAGGAAGCTACCCGTTTAAATCGTGCAAGACCGACTTTGGCTACTGAAACCATTAGCTGGCTCGGGCATTTGCAATTTATTTTTCCAATAGAATAGCACTTAGAATAGAGCATGTCTCTATTTCATTCAAGTTCGATTTAAGCTCTTTCTTATCTGTATTGTTTTAACTTTAACATTATTTGATAACTCTATCTGGAGAATTTGTGAATCAACTATGTAGCTCGTACTTGCTCGTACTTGCAAATCGTTTAAGATCTAAAAAGCAAACCAAAAAGGTGTAAAACATTCTCTTGCGTTGATTATGCTACAATCATATTGAACGTGGGTGTTTTGGATCTTGTTTAATCTTGGCTACAGCACTGAGTGTGGATCGAAATATAAGGCATTTCATTGATTTTTACAAAACGGCAAACAAAAAATTAGGAATTACGCTTATTACTTACTTGTCAATGGAACCGATCATCCAGTAAACCAGAGGAAAATGCGATATCGCCTCTAGAAAATATCGATCTGGTTGCTTCTCCAGTAGCAGCACAATCGGCTGCAAAGTCGACTTTGGTAGCCAGTAAGCTCGCAAAGGCAAGATGAAATTGTAAAGCCCGTTAGAGGCGTAGTCGGCGCAGACAATGATGCCTCGATTAGTCCAATTGTAATCTCGAGCGCAGCTGTAGTCGCAGTGCTCGCAATCGTCTGCCAGGTTCAGACAGCAAATACTGCGCTTCTGACGCAAAATGTGGCTCAGACAGGGCGCGTTTCCAATGTACGGCAGTACCGGAGGGAAATCTTTTAGTGTTCTGCAAAATTTAAGAAAAAAATGAGGAAAGTAAGTATAACACGTACTTGAGAGATTAACTTACCATGCTATTTTACTGGAAGTAATAACAAGCGATTCATTTTTTCTTTACAAAGAATAAGTAGCTGCTTTTTATTTAAAATGCGATAAGTTGAGCAAGCGAATAAAATGAAATTCCAAACCATCAGGGACTCAATGTATAAGCTAATATTCAAATACTGCTTCGGATACACTTGAGTTTTTGATAGATTCATATCCTTTTAAGGACTTTCTTTCGTTTTTTTGGTCCTGCTATGAATTATTTAGCTATAGTAGCCCAGTGCACAGCTGAATTGCACTACATTCAATTCATCCAGTGACTATTTATCAGAGTCACAATGTCACAATGAGGTTCATTTTGACCATACTGATCATTTTGTCCGAACGGCAAGACATCCGAAAAGTGGAAAAATTTGGCGCATTTCTCTTTTTTTTGCGATTCATCTCGGTTGAAGCACTCGTAAATTGTTTTCAAGAGTTTTTTATTACGCATCGAAATTTTATATTCAGCAACTCAGCCATTTATCAGTAGGCTTATTACTGGGTATATATAAAAAAGCTAGGTTTTTTCTTGCTTCAGATTAAAGTACCTGGTTTTTTCATTACATGTACATGCGACTGTCTAACTAAGCTGCGTAACCATGTTATAACAAAATCTTTTGTTAAACGAGCAATAGGCTTTGTTTTAGTTTTCCGTATTCAAAGTTCATATTTAAAAAGCAAACGAAGTGATTTTCTGCAAGCGTTAATAGCACATGAGCTGTATACTCGAACGCTTTAATTTTCTACATGTACTCGTAACTACTGACATGGGCTACTTAATCTAACCCAAATTTAAGCGATAAGTGATTTTCATTGAAAGCTGCGTAGTTTACTGCTGTTCGTTACATTGATAGTGAAAAGCCGAATTGGTGCTAAATAATCGCCAAATCTATTAGTACATTCAGCCCAACAATTGATTCGAAAAATACGCAATTTGAAATTCAAACCGTTACATAGCTATCATTGCCCAATGCCTATTGAAATAATATCGGCTATAAATTGGTAAATAAAATAATAAAATAGGCTCAAAATGGTAAAAAATATTTTACTTGTAGTATTTATACTACCATTACAAGCGAAACTGGTCATAAAAACTCACAGTAACACACCAAAACTGCGCAGTGCGCACGCGCTTCTGTACGTAAATTTAAAATTCGTGCATATAGCTAAAGACAATTTATGAGGAAATGTCCTGCAGCTGTTTGAATTTTAATACTGAAAAGGTCGTTGAATGGGCAGAATTCTCACAATAAAAACTTACTCGGGCATATTTTCGTCCTCTTGTTCGTCGTCGCATGTTGGCACTTTGAATTCCACGACTTCCATTAGAGCTAAAAGTGCAGAAACATTAATAGCTATTAATTTTTCTATCGGTAACTAAAAACTTGGTACTATTATAGGACGCAGACTTTGTTTTAGTTTTTTAAGAAAACCATCAGAGTATTGGAGAATATTAGCGACAAAAGGTTGTCACTTCAAGAGAGCCTCCTCAGGGTAAAAAATTAAATCAAAATTGATGTTGAATCAACGAGCAAATTTAATATATATGGCTTACTGTCAAATTAAAATGGATGTGGGTAGGATATTAAGGTTACATCTAATTCGCTAATATATGCGAATATATTAGCGGTGATTAAGAAAAAAGTTATTTATTGATCAAACAGGTAAAAACTAAACAAAATATCAAGTGCTGATTGATGACTAATCTAAGTGTATTTAGGAAACGTTTATGTAAAATGTCTGCGTAGAAAATAACTTTGCTGAACCAAGAAGAAGTTTATAAGAAGGAGCTTTAAATCAAGATACGCTCGTAATAAAAAACGATAACTCCAAACACCATTCAAGAAAATCTTCGAAGGTTTGGTGCATTGATTGATAAAGAAAACGGTTTTCCCTTTTAAGGAGGCCTCTGCTACATTAATAAGTATATTATAAACGCTAGTATACTTACTTGAAACTGAAAATATAGAGAAAGTCACATAATTTAATCACGATGTTCAATACATAAGCAGCTGCTTGAAATTTCTTTGTACTAATTTGTTGTACTTTATTCGGTTTAACATGCAGGGAAGCTTGGAATAAAAGCCACAGGAGAAATACAAAGAAGAATAAGCCTATGGTAGTCAAGAAAACTGGATATAATGGCTTCTGAGCTCTTATTCATTGTCAACTGATCAGAACTGCTGAGCCAAGGATTGCAAGTGAGGAAACACGTTCTAAGTTCCTTTAAACTATCAGTACCCAATCATTTTGCTGTAACTATTAAGAGACTCGCTTTACATTATTCTCTTGCTACTTTTTTCAAGTTGAAAATCAAGTTTGCATTATCTCACCTTGATCGCACGAAGGCACGGGAGCAATCGAAGGCCGACGACCGCCGCCGCCAATGCTAACTGTGGAACCTCGACGCGATCTGTCAATGCCTCCAAAGTTTGTCACCGCTGCTGAGGAAGTTCCTGGGACGAGTAGAGTGTTTGAAGTGGACTTGCACAGCGGCTTCTTGGCCGAGGCCGCTGCTGATGAGTCAACGGCTACTGCTGCGGCCGCCGTGGTGGCGGCTGCTGCGGCTGCAGTAGAAGCAGATGAAACTCCAGCCCCGGAGGACAGCTGTTGCTGAGATTGCTTGCCTGAAGATAAATAACGTAAAGAACATGAAAAGTATCGTCGATTAAAAATTAACGAATTTACATTTCGTTCTTAGATAATCGTATATTTATTATTATTTAGCAGCACTTACGATCGATAAAATGTGAAATGGAATTTGTTTCATCTCGCTTGAATTTGAGTACGAGAGTATTCGAAACTTCGATTTAAATTTGAATGTATCCTTTGCAGATGCTACACTCTTGCAGATGCATATGATTTAGCGTTAGATTTAATCGAATTGCAAATGTTCTACGAAAGTAGAACGAATCTACTAATGAATGGTTTAATTACACTTGCACTGACGTAAGAACATTGGAAATCTAACAGCATGCTCCAGTATGAGTAGAATATAAGTGCTTTAGTGACTTTTTATGGAACGGGGTGAAGCCAATTTATTATATGCGCTAACTTGTACATGTACATGTGCACGTATTATCGATACTGCTGTACCCATACTTAAAAGGGGCAATATGCCAAGCTTCTTTTATACTCCCGTTTCTACCCCTGTACAACAAAATATACGTATCCAATAGTAAGCTTGACGTTCCAGTGCAATTTTTTAAAGTCGTATAGGGACGTCGCCGGGACGAATGCAATTAATTTTTTCTCTTTGATAGCCATGCATTTGCTATACGGGTACGCTAGTCTCTGGGTTTTTGAAACTTTTTCGACGCAAAACAAGCACTCCTTCCACCTTTTTCGTTCGAAACTTTGCTAGGAGCTGGAAACACATCGTCTACCGCCAAAGCATCAGCCATGACCTTAACTGTTTTCTAGTTGAAATTTTAATTTGATAATTAACATAATAAAACAAAAACATATCAGTTATTAAAAAAATGAGCTACAAGGAATTTATGTACGGAAAGTTTTGATACATTTAAACAGTTTTAAGCTACATACACAAATTTGGTAATATTTAAACCGGAAAATTTCTATAATCAACTCAAATCTAATTTCCGTGTCTCTTAAAATTTAAAATTATAAGTGGCATTGCGATAAATATCAAGAATAATGAGTAAAATGACCAAAAGTTTTATAAAGTATTTTAATATGGTTAAGTGTGACGCTTTATAAAAATGACACAAACTTGTCTTTGTAGCTGGATTAAAAGTGTCAGGGAATTCGTGACGTACCCCTTTTACAGTTAGATTTCAGTTCACCTCTCGTTGCCATAAAGCTCAAGCTATTACGTGGAACTACCGGTATACATCCTAATTGATCTATTCAGACATAGAAAAGTTTACAAAAAGCTTTGAAGACTTCAATCTAATTACGACAGAAAATTCATGCAGATTGCTTTTAAAATTAGTTAGCATTACAAATAAGATCTTAAATTACGTCGGAAAGCGTCTAAGCACTGGTTAGTAAACAAGTCATGATTACGATAGAAGATAGAAACCGTTAAAGTTGTTCGTTTTTTAGCAAAAATACATGTAAGTGTACGATATTAAATAGTAGGTACATACTAGTAATAGTACCAGTGACTCCTAAGGGGGACGATCTTTCGGTCAGTCTGAGCGACCTCATCTCCGCAGGGGCTGAAAAATATTGTTTTTAGAAGATTGAAGCATCGGATTACCGGCTAGGATTTGTCCTGTTGGATAATGAGTTTTTCTCAAACAAATCGGATTCAGAAATCGTGTTTTATCTAATGGAAAAAATGCATAGATGTACTTTTTGATGCGGGAAATAACTTAATCTCAAGCTGAGAATGTAATCTTAAATTTGTTTATTCGCCTAGTTCAAGGTATTTTCGAGTGGTTGAATTCAATACTAGAATTTACGAATCATCTCTATTCCAAAGATTTACACACAGGAACGAGGCTTAAACTTAAGTAATATAAATTAAATTCATTTGAGACTCTTGCATGAAAGATTGGCCGGTAAGGTTGTAGAGCGATTCACAGCCATTAGGACCAAGGAAGGCACAGAGAGTGTACATGCCTGACGATTAGAAATTCAGGGCCGCTGTACACCCTGTGTGAGTACGAGTACGAATGTCGGAATGTGTACGAGTGCGTATCTGCGTACAGTATTGGCGCGCTTATATGCGCTCATCAAAATGGACAGCATTGCCGTCAGCCCTGGTTGAGGGACGTTTCACCGAAGGCGTTCCGCTAGAATGCCCACAAACCACCTACAAACGTTATCTTTTTTTGGTGATCCATATGGTAATTTTTTGCACACTTAAAATCGAAAACTAACAACTTTATCTCGACTGTAAAGTAAAATGAATGCATAAAAATGTAATTCAACTACGAGTAGTCCACTTGAGTTACACGCACGCTTACCTGAAATAAGCTTAGATAGCTTCCTGTGAGTCTTCTTGACGGGCTCACGCAGACTCGGCACTCGGTCGAGGCCTCTCTCCGGTACAACCGGAGTCTCAACAAAAGCGGTGTTCTCCTCCTTGGTAATGCTCATGTAGTAGCAGGTGTCTGAGGCTTGCATCACGTGACGCGGGCCGGGGTTCAGCTGGATTTGCGAATTCGGCCCGGCTGATTTCACGGCCACAAGGCCCACGCCGTACCTTGATGAATGATTTTCAGTGCTTTATTAACATTTGAGAAATTTACGCTTGAAATGTCTTTCTAAGTAGCTGAGACTATTTGTCTTTGACTAGAAAACATTTACCTTTCTGATTTAGAACGACACTGACAAGCTTAGATTTCTTCCCTTATAGAAGGCAAAAAAGAAAATTAAAAAAATGTTAGGAAAAATACGCATCTGCAAAAACTATTGTTGGTTTCTTTTGAGAGTTCGATGTTTCAAACCGAAAAACATTACATCTGATGTCAAACTTTTCATTCAAGGATATGAGGATCTGCGTCTATATAGAAATTTTGCTTTCAATTTTTAATTGTTTCAATGGGCGCTACGTTTGAATTTTTAATTTGAGTGCTCACCATGGGGGGCTCAGTGTGCTAGTATTTACTATCTACGTAAATCTAAACGACACATGTACACGTTAGGAGCAGGAAACACTGTCCTAACGTTCTCCTCAAGTGCACTGAAGTGTACATGAAGAACTGCAAACCAAATCTGAACAAGCAACTTCCCTATTGTGCTGGTGTCCTGATGAAAACCCACTGCTGTTCTAACCTCTGTCTCTCTTTTTTTCTTCTCCCTTCTGTTTATCTGCTTGCAACGTACTTATACGGACTATTTGCCCATTGACTTTTCTGTAGTGTTTTACATTATGTATGTGAATATTTATAAAACTGCTCGCTATTTCCATTTTATTTTTGCTCATTCTAAAGCGTGCGATTCTACGAGAAATCAAAACACCCAGATATTGTATTAATTTAAAGTCTCCTCAGCAGGCCTCACTTTCTATGCGCGTGGAAGCTGGCATAGGTGAAGCTCTTGTCCGCATACTCGCCAAAGAAGCGACTCTCTCCAAGGCGAACGTGGTAGATCTCGTTGCCAGAGCATTTACCGTAGATTCGAATCCACTCTTCGGATGAGGTTTGGCCCTCCCTGGAATTGTGTGCAGTTATCACAACATTTACATGTATCTGAGTACTACATGTATAAAGTAATTTTTAGGTACAAAAAAATTAATCAAGCCTTAGAACGGTCCAGCATTAGTGTACTCACTGTCCCCGTGACGTATGCAAAAGTAGCGTCACCAAAGTTGAAATTCCCGGACAAAGGCAGTTGTTAGCCAGGATAGCGTATTTAAATTCGTCTTCGCATACGATGTACTCTAGATGAGGCGAAGAAAACAGCTGCTTGATAAGATGAGCCAATACACGAACGAAATGTGTAGTAAATGTGCCTTACCAGCGAAATTCACGTGCAGCTTATTCTCTGGCCGATAAATCTGCACGTACTGGGGACAGTGCGGAGCGAAGTCTTTCACTGCCCAGGCGCGCATTATTGTGTGCTGATCCTGTGAAGTGAAAATTAAGTTTACTTGAACTATTCTAGATAGGCAGTCAGACAGAGCGCGAATAGACACGATGTCACACGCTGATACTCCTGGTCAACTAGTCAAGCTTGCTCCTAGTCAACGCAACTCAGAATAACGTCATTGAAGAATTGAAAATATGGAGTACTAATCTTCGCCGCAAATTCTTGTCTTGCATAATCTCGAGTTTTAACATCATTCTTGTTCCTTTTACATTCCTATTGACAGTTGATTGGCCCTTTTGTAATGTACAGACTATTTGAGTCTTGCTTAAAAGAAAAACAAAGCGAGACATGCATGTTCAATGTTATTATTTACGCGTCAGATTGGCATTTTTTAGGTTCAACATGTAAATAAACGGCTCAGATTAGCACGCTTCTATTTTTATTGTTACGAGCGTATTCGTTCCTCTGAAACAAAAAAACTGATCAAAAGACGACCATAAAAAAACATTTTCAGTCTGACCTATGATGCGCGGTATGATTCAAATGTAACTCTTACAGCGGCATTTCTGTCCTGATAGCTTCTCGGACAGAGGATAAAACAAGCTTCAGCGTCTTGCATTCTGAAAGGCAGTTCGAATCGTTAAATAAAGTATAAATGGAGCTTCGTATAAAATGGGTCATTGTATCAATCAGATTATAACGCTAGCATTTACCGGCATCTAGCCAGGTCAGAGTCCTTCAGGGCAGAGCCCTGAATATAGATAACACGCTGCGACCAAATCGGTACCTGCATAATTATCTTGAGAGTGCTGTCCAGTTCGCACGGCGAGAACAGAATTACATAATAGTCCTGCGCAATGGATTTGGAGTGGTGGCGACGAAGCATTGATGCTTTTAATCTAAAGGAAGTGCAGTGCTACTCAACCAAATGACTCATTTCTTGCTACCCATTGTAGTTAAATACTTGTTCCAATGCTCCTAAAGTTTTTTGTTCGCTTTTTATATGGTTTTTTGGAAAGTACATCATAAATATTATTTTCTAAGGTATGATTATATTTGTTATTGTTGCAGGAGTCCTATTGTTTTTCATGCTCTCAGAATTGTCGCGTGCCTTATTCTAAATTTTGACTTTTTCCAAAACAACGACGACAGCAAAACAGGCCGGATTTCTTGCCGTCAAATCACGCAACCAACGAGTGTATCGAATCTAGCTACATCCAAATGACAGTCAAAGCTGGAAGCAAAAAGAATAGACAGACACGAAAGCAGAATTGTCCCGCTACGTTGCTTCTACAATCATTCGGGATGAATACTTTTTTGGAAAAAGCCGAAAGCCAGTAGCTCACAACCTTTATTCAGCGGGGTCGGGACAATAACTTTTTTGTTTGCATTCTTGGTGATTTTTTTATTATGCGACCGGAAAGAATAGCAGTAGGCTATTGCTTAGTAGAAGGTCTGGGAGGCACATTGGGAGGAACAGTCGCTTGGAGACAGCACGATGTTGCAAAGAGCGACTTGACCAGGATATTACTGAAAAAGGCCTGTCTACGGATGAAAGAGGAGAGGATATGGAAATGGGTGACAGCCATTCACTGCGCGTTGGATTGGCATCAGGAGAAAGAGAAGTGTCTTCGCAGAGGACACTTTTCGGCGGGGATGAAGCAGCTACAGCAGCAATGTCTCCCCCCGTCCGCTGGGAAATTGAAAAGTCTAGAAGCCGTTTGCGCGGATGGCTGAGCAGACTGTAATTGAAAGATTATTGGGAGTTGTAATTCAAAGAGCATGCACTCTTTTAGTGGATGGATGGGTCCCGCTTTTAATAAAAGCTGCCTCCGGTGTCGCGGAAACAAGGAAAAGTGCAACCTCGTTGAGTATCTTAATTTTGAGTGACTTCGATCATTGAAAATGGCTGCATGGATTCTACTAGTGATACCTCTATCTTGTTAAATTGGATTAAAGGAACCTGTGCTGTGCTACTAGTGACAACCGCTGTTATTAACTGATCCCACAGCACAGTTAGTCAAGCATAGTTAGACGCGGTTAGTACATAGTTGTAGACTTGTGAATCAAAACAATTAAAGCCTGAGCTCTATTTCACCCTGCTAGAGTAGAACTTCTAAGCAAAAGGATTTACAAAGTGGTTGTGTCATTAGCTCTACATCTGGCCACGTTGCAGTGCAGTGATTCTATTTTATAGTAGCTATACTAGGCTTGAAGCCAAGTATAATCTGAATTACGAGCTCGTAATATCAATAATAAGTGATTACACCTGCCCCAATTTGGCCAAATGTGCAACCGACAGCTCAGCCGCAGCTATTGCGCGGCGCATCTGAAGGCTGCGTACGGCTGTTCAGTCCAAGGACTGGGAGGTCGCTTCATCCACTTAATTAGCCCAGCTAATTCTGACACCATTTTAAAGCGTGGTGAACTGAAGCAGTAGAATCCAACCTCCGACTTATAAGTGGTGAGTCCGACTCTCTAATCCCTGGGCTACAACCCCCCCCCCCAGCTTACTAGATAAGTTAAACTAACCTGGAGCTTTGGATGAGCATAAAACTCGTTTAAAAAGTCCATGATAGTGTCTGAGTGAAGCGTGGTAGTGCACACCACAACGTGCTTTTCATTCTGCGCCCTGTGCCTACTGTAGGTGGCACCCATTGTCTTTCGTTCGATCCATGTGACGACAAGCTTCTCAATTTGTGACGGAAGCACAGTGATGGCCACGCAGATCATGACGATCATGAACAGCTGGCTTGGCCAGACGTCCGGCTTGAAGTCGCCGTAGCCAACAGTGGAAAATGTGACCATGACGAACCAGAACGATTCGAACAGTGAGAAGTGCTCCTTGCCGCCGCGTTGAAGATGCTGGATGCCGCACACGCTGGTGAAGATGATGCAGAGTGTGGTCGAGGTGACGCTCATGAGGCGCTGAGCAAGGGCCGATGAAGTTCGCTGGAGCACCCGGTTCAGATCGGCCTAATTAAAAGTTCCAAAGGTGCAAAACGAAGTAATTTCAAAAAGACAAAAAGCTCGCACTGTCAGTTCAGAGCTGTTATAACATTAATAATTGAAGACAATCTAATTTAAATATGCCTTCTAATTTTGCAGGCTGTGATAGTGCATAGGATTCATTGGATTGAACTATATTTGGAAGCGGGGCCGTCGCCACACTTTTTATTTTTGATTTTGATTTTTGATGAGATTTTACCTATAAATTTTTTCTCCATCAAGCAAGATAATTCAATGACATACCTTTGCTCGACTGCTAAAACCATTTTCATACATTAAACTCTCTGCTGTCTCTCAATCAATATTTCTATACAAATACAGACATACTATATGAGCCATGCAATTTTGTTGCTATCTGTCTCATTAGCATTTCTCTATGCTAGCCTCTAATTGGAAAGATTCTCTGAATATTTTTTTATAATATGTCTTGCACGGAGTTCACGCAGTAAATATTTTTTTGTTAATAAATCCCTCCCCTGTTGTTTTCCCCCTCCAGATTGACACTTGAAACTGCTTCAAACTGCTTGCCTTCCAGATCGCTTTCGCTAACAAAAAAAGAAAGGCATGTGAGCATGCAACACGAGAATCTCCTCGTCGGATACAAATGGATTTTGAAATTAGATTCTCGTCCTGTTCGAAAATCCGTCGCTAAGACAATTTTTATTTTACACGGGCTCATCAAGAATGTACGTTGCTCAAGCCTTCTTGATATATGAATAATACTAATCCTCAGGCCCTGAACGAGTCAAAACAGTTATTTCTGTGTTTCTTTTAAAGTTCGTACTTGCTAAACACGCGGAAATATAAGTGTTGCAGCTTCGGTGAAGGAAAGTTATAAGTACATTAAAGATGTCACTTTAATATCTCGGGACAATTCTTCTATGCATCAAGAGTCGTCATCAAGAGTAGAATTTCAGCGAGACTCAAGCACCGATTTTTCCATCCTAAAAGCGTACTTGATAAATTATAAACGCACCAATCTTCTTTTTCACTCCAATTTTCAGAATTACAGTTCCAAATGTAGGTCAACTCTTTTTCCAATCATGCCGCATATGCTTCAGCAGTGCAATGAAAAATTAACGTGGAAAGAAATAGCATCAGTGTGGTGAGGCGACATCTCTAGGGAGAATAATCCAATTATGATTTTTTAAGTACAGTTCGGTTCTAGTCGGATTCTACCGGCGTGACCGGGTCAATGATGTGTTTTTATGACCCCCGGAGACAAAGATATTTCGTATTTTGCTGTTTTCTTAGACGCAAATTCACTCACAAACATCTGTTCGAGCTGCTTCTTCGCCAGCCAGCAGTTCAGAAACACCGGGACAAAAAGGCAGCGGAGCTGGGCGGAGAAGATCTGAAATGAAGAGAGAGGAGGCGGCCTGTCTGTCTGTCTGTCTGTCTGTGTTAATGTCTGTGTGTTTACTTGGACCTTTCGTCAGTATTTTTCCCTCCTTACATGGACCACCCGTTTTAACTGGACCCCTTACGTGGACCACCATACATATTTCTACATGAAAGGTTAAAGATGTTTTACATAGACCTATGATGGAGTCTAGCAGAAAGCGATCGTGGTCCCTAAAGTTGCTCACTCGAAGTTCTTTTGGTTCCAAGTTACAACGGTTTCAGTTTACCTGGACCTTTTACTCGGTCCACCTAAACCGATTTTCGAGGTCCACGTAAATCGAAATTTCACATGACCCATTTTCAAAAACTGTCTGTTTGGTGTCTGTTTTGTGTCTGTTAGGTAAATTGGTAGCTAAATTTGTCGATTTGTTGTAATCGTGAAAACGTTGTTTTTTGCGATAAAATAACAAATTTGTAAGCAACAATATGTATAATGGATTTGAGGCTTGGACGACAAAGACGGAACTATTATATGCTATTAATTTCGAGACAATTTTTATAAAAAATCACGATGTTGCATCACAGCATTGAGTCTCCTCTCTACCTTGAGCTACTAAAAATTCCTCTAAGATCGCAATTGTAAGTGATGCAACTGGCCACCCGTGCTGCAGGGAATGATGTACGAGCGTATTTACACAATCACACACTATGAAGTAATGATTAATAACAGGCTGTTTCGTACGAGCTATATACTTTATCTTATTATTTCAAGGCCAAAACGAAAGCCATATTTGTATCGCTATCTTTGAAAGTCGTAGCTTATCCTAACATTAAAGTGCCTTTTAACCAAATTCATTGGACGGAAAATCCGGAGTAACATCGTGTGATTGGACTGTGAGCCGCTCTTATGCTTAAAGGAGCCTCACACTCCTTGAAAGATAGCGGCCTCCAGTGGTTCCCCTAAAACGATGTCCTGTAGCACAGACTAATCTCTACCCCCTTATTTTAGCATGACTGCTTGTCTCATTGTACACAGCAATGTACACTAGTTGTTTGCTTTTTATTAAAACAGCTGATGTCGGGAGATAAGAATTCTAGAATTTTCTGTTTCAAGACTGTACAGTGCGAATAGACACTGGCCAACCAGTGGGGTATCTCAATGGGCACTGTACATTTGCCAGCCACAGAATCTCGCTAACCAATAGGAAAAGGTCTAATGAAATTGGCGTGGGGTTGCTTGCTTATAGAAGCCTCGCAATCAGGTCCATTTAAACCCAGACTTACTAAGACCAGAGTTTATTTAGGCCCCGTTGCAATTGCAACTGCAAGTATAGGAAGAATATCCTGTAGAAAACGGCCAAAATATTTTACGTCGAAAGGACTAAGAAGTGCTGCAAAAAGAAGTTTTTTATAAACTGGACTGGCTATCCCAGGTAAAAAAATTTTCAAAAAAGAATTACTTCTAATTCTAAATAATATTCTACTTAACTTGTAAAAAATTTAAGGCTTTACTGCTTTTCCTTTTTAACATGCTTTGTAGGAGTAAAAACACATGGGAGCCGAAAAAAATATCCCCGAGAACATCCTAAACGCTCTGCACTCTGAGTGCGGTAAGCTATACTCTACAGTCAATATCAATAGCATACAATAGCACATTTGCATCAACAACTTATACAGTATTACATTATTTTATACATTTCAGGCAAGTGCTTCCCTAGAACAAAAGCTAAGGACAAGTCAGTAAGTTTTGTTGTAACGTGTTATTAAAATTTTTGATTTTGCGCTTTACTTAAACTATGAACAAATATTGTGGACACAATTCTCCTTTATGCTTTTCTTTGATTCGAAATTCCAAAATGATGACAAAATGATTAGCTTTACATGACCTAAACAGCTGAACTACTACAACCATTTCTTCTACGCTTCATACTCGTACTTCAAAATAAACAAACAGTAATTGATTAGGGTCCAGCTAACACACCTTGTAAACAACAGACAGACACAGTTAAGATGGTGACCCGATCTGGGGTCCAGCTAACACACCGTGACACCAACAGACAGACGCAGTCAGTTTAAGATGGTGACCCGATTTGGGGTCCAGCTAAAACACCGTGACACCAACAGACAGACGCAGTCAGTTTAAGATGGTGACCCGATTTGGGGTCCAGCTAACACACCGTGACACCAACAGACAGACGCAGTCAGTTTAAGATGGTGACCCGATCTGGGGTCCAGCTAACACACCGTGACACCAACAGACAGACGCAGTCAGTTTAAGATGGTGACCCGATCTGGGGTCCAGCTAACACACCGTGACACCAACAGACAGACGAAGTCAGTTTAAGATGGTGACCCGATTTGGGGTCCAGCTAACACACCGTGACACCAACAGACAGACGCAGTCAGTTTAAGATGGTGACCCGATTTGGGGTCCAGCTAACACACCGTGACACCAACGGACAGACGCAGTCAGTTTAAGATGGTGCCCCGATCTGGGGTCCAGCTAACACACCGTGACACCAACAGACAGACGCAGTCAGTTTAAGATGGTGCCCAGATCTGGGGTCCAGCTAACACACCGTGACACCAACAGACAGACGCAGTCAGTTTAAGATGGTGCCCAGATCTGGGGTCCAGCTAACACACCGTGACGTGAGACTGACAACTAGAGACAGACACAAAAAGTCTAGCCAACTTACAAAATATTAGTTCGCAATTAGAGCTTTCGTTTTAACGGAAGGAATTTTTAATATACACACCAAGCAGCAAGACTCAACCAGTCAGTCTTCTCAGCTGCATCAAGACTAAGCCAGTCAGCAGAAGCCGCATCAAGACTCGGCCATTCAGCAGAAGCAGCATCAAGACTCGGCCAGTCAGCAGAAGCGGCATCAAGACTCGGCCATTCAGCAGAAGCAGCATCAAGACTCGGCCAGTCAGCAGAAGCGGCATCAAGACTCGGCCATTCAGCAGAAGCAGCATCAAGACTCGGCCAGTCAGCAGAAGCAGCATCAAGACTCGGCCATTCAGCAGAAGCAGCATCAAGACTCGGCCAGTTTTTCTCCAGAGCAGCACGAATCGGCCAAGAGAGCTCGAAACAAGTCCAGATAGGTCAAGAGGAAAGGAAGCAAGCAGTCCCGATGTGGAAGTGCTGACTCGTGTGAAGCTGGCTCCTCTCATCAAGCCGCTGCTAAAGGCACCTTTTCTGCTGTAAGTACTTTGTTGCGTTGCACTTTTACGCCTTTGTTCATAACTGCACTGCAACTCGCACAATTAATTATCCTAATAGTGTTTGAATTTAAAGAAGACAGTCTTAGATTTTGCCCTTATCTAAGGTCCAGCTAACACACCGTGACACCAACAGACGCAGTCAGTTTAAAATGGTGCCCCGATCTGGGGTCCAGCTAACACACAGTGACACCAACAGACAGACGCAGTCAGTTTAAGATGGTGCCTTGATCTGGGGTCCAGCTAACACACCGTGACACCAACAGACAGACGAAGTCAGTTTAAGATGGTGCCCAGATCTGGGGTCCAGCTAACACACCGTGACACCAACAGACAGACGCAGTCAGTTTAAGATGGTGACCCGATCTGGGGTCCAGCTAACACACCGTGACACCAACAGACAGACGCAGTCAGTTTAAGATGGTGTCCCGATCTGGGGTCCAGCTAACACACCGTGACACCAACAGACAGACGCAGTCAGTTTAAGATGGTGACCCGATTTGGGGTCCAGCTAACATACCGTGACACCAACAGACAGACGCAGTCAGTTTAAGATGGTGCCCAGATCTGGGGTCCAGCTAACACACCGTGACACCAACAGACAGGCGCAGTCAGTTTAAGATGGTGCCCTGCTGTGGGGTCCAGCATATAAGCTCTCATTCCCAGACTCTCTTAAGGTCCGAAATTCCGCGAGTTCTGATTATCTCTTTTAAATAAATTGAAATGAATTGCCTGTGAATAGTATAAGAATGTTTCCCTTTTGTTTTGCTTTGTATGTTTTTAGTGGTACTTATTACATTTTAGGCAGTCGACAGCAGAAACGAGTTTTCAACGAATTGGTTCCAAGACAAAAAGTTGTTTTTAAGTTGTTTTTTAATTCTATTGTTGGTATCAATTTAAGTGAGCGTATTCGAGCGTATCTTTTAACGCTTCTTAATCCTAATGATAGAACAATTTGATTGCATTTTCCTGAACGTTATACAAAGTATTTTATGTAATTTAATTAATTTCATAGGTGGACTTCGTCGTCTCAATTTCAACACCTGCGAACTGTTCGGAAATGTCCATTTCGAACATATCGGCAACAGTGGAGTTGCCACGGGGATGTGCGATGCAAAAAATGGCTACCGCAGCCAGTGCATATTCTGGCTTTTGCTCTGCCGATGACGATGTTGCAAAAACAAGGCTCCTCGGAATTCCAAATATCAGTCTAATAGAGGTTCGAGACTATTTAGGTGACCGCGGCTATATTGCTAGTCGAGCCGACTCAGCTAATGCGGCAGGATCATTTGCATTAAATCACGGCAAAATCCTGTCTGGACAGCAGTTGTTATTGGGGATGCAAGCCGTCGGCGTGGACCAATTTTTCAGAAAATCTACAAGTGTTCGACTTTTTTGCTAATCCGGATTTATACGGCCTTCGAGAATCCGAAGAGCAGGATCAACGAATCCGGCAAAAAAATTTCAATGTTTTGTGTTTCTTTAAAATTGTTTTCTTTACGTTAAATCGATTATTTCCAATTGCCTCCGTCTGTGTTTAACCTTAGCTGTCAGTGTTAGGTTTACGCTAAATTTGGTCTATGATTTTGAATCGGTGTGAAGGTTCACCTAAAACACGTTCTGTCGGTGTCCATATAAACCGGTCCAGTTTAAGTAATAAAAATACTGGTGCAATTTCCACTAATGAGAGCCTCTGTCAGCTTCAAAAATAAACAAACTTTTGAAGATCTTTCGTGAACTAAAAAAAGGCTCTATTAAAAGTAAAAGAGTCGGTGGTCCATGTAATGCATTAAAACTTCTGAGGTCCAGCTAAACACACAGACACTTGTATGTCTGTCTGTCTGTCTGTCTGTCTGTCTGTCAAAACAAGTCAAGGAACATACGGTAACAATGAAAGGCGCTGTGTTCAGCAGCTCCAGCAGAAAAGCCGGCGCCAGAATGTTGTACCAAATGTTGCCCTGAAATGAATAAAAATTAGTTTCAGTAAACGTACAAGTTCGAAATCAGCACTGGAGCAAACAGCTGCTCAAGCATAACTAACTACCTTGTAGCCTAGATAGGTCACCAAGCACGTCTCGGTCAAACTAATTAACGCCACAACCAGCTGAATAATCCATAATGTCTGGCTTCGATTGACAAAGAAGATCACTGACCTAAAATATGACATTGTGACATGCAGAAGATCAACTATTGATAGTTTATAACTCGCAGTTTTTCACGCTAGCTTTGTTACGCAGATAAATAAATATTTTTGCCGATGACTACTAGCAGGGATAGAGGGTAAAATTGATACAAAAGCAAGTATAGGTGCAACAGCGTGTCTGCTATCTTGCTGGGCACACTAAACTTTTTTTGGCTTAGTTAAACACTTTAGTATCAGCCAACATTGATTCAATGATTCAAACCTTGAATATTTTATGTAGATAAAGAATGTACCCAGTTAAACGTTGCATACGTACGTATGAGGAAGTTTTCTTAGTGTAAATAAGACTTTTGAGGCTAATCTTAGATGCGATTTGGGTCCCGAATCCTGAGTTTGCATTGGAGAGTAGACACGGACTTCGGAGGGACTTCAGCTTTAACTGGATATATGGTGAACCATAGTTTAACTTGCAGACTGTTAACCAATTTATTGTTTCAAATTTCCGAATCAACATCGAATTAATAAAAAAAACCACAATTGTCGATCTACGGGACTATTCTTATTCAATTAACTAGCGAATTAACTAACAGGTGCCACAAAAAGTTGCCATTTTAATTGATTCCTGTTAATCACTCTTACGACCTGATCTGTCTGGCTACGTCAAATACCGTAAGAAAACACCTGTAAATTTTCTTCTAGGGCCGTAGGGTTCGATTAAAATGGTAGGCTTTTTGGGACACCTCTTAAGTTTTTTAATCATGCCTTGCCGCTGAAATTTGTTAGTTTTTTACCATCAGCGACGTGGGGACACCGAAAACTCAGTTCGACTTTATGCTGATCATGCTCAGGCAATTTCCAACCATGTTTAAAGCAGATATTTCATTCAACCTTTGATTTTGTCAAGTTAAGTAAGTGACACATCTTGTTAATGTCTATTTGCTTTTAATTTAATCTTTAGCCTGCAATTCTACAGTAAATAATTGAGATAGTTCGGAACTCGAAATTCAAAACTGTGGAGTCAATAGATTTTGTGCGCGCTTGTTTCTAAAACTACGAGCGTATGCTTATATACACGTATAAAACAGCTTGGCATGTGAACTCGTGAACGTGAACGTGAACGTCGCACTAAACAGGTGTGATTGATTGCAAGCCACGCCTTACCAATGAATGTCAGCGTCTGCATCTGTCAGAGCGCTGTCAATCGCTGTCAGATTCAAGCATTTGTACTGACAGTAGCTGTAAATATATTCATTAATTTGTATTGATTTGTGGATCGCTATATCTTTTAAACACTGTTAAACAGCCATAAAATACTGTTTGTTGAATGAAAAGGTTGAGCAGTTTAAATTATACAAAAGCTTAGGCAGCGAGGTAGGTTTGGTTATAATCAAATATGCATAAAAATAATATAATAGCTGTTTTGAAATCAGTTTAATGCCGGAAAATTCTTGCGTTATAAACCGTTGTTATATAGGATAAAATGATAGATTAACATTCATTATGTACGTTGTCATAATGAAAAGTCATTTACTGAGCAAAACATCTATTAATGTGATTGATAGCAATAATTTTAATGAATACAAAGGGCACCAAATTACCAGATTGGTTAAACGTTAGGGTTGAGTTCTTTGAGCCACAATTTAATCACAAGGTTAAAGCAAAACACAAAGTTGATTAAACGTATAACAAGCAGACTTGTTATGGAACAATTTATAAAAGGGACGGGGGAGACATGGTGACAGAGGAAGGGTAAGAGGAGAGAGGGAGGGTGAGAGAAGAGAGGGAGGGCGAGAGGAGAGGGGGCTGAGAGAAGAGATGCAGGGTGAGAGAAGAGAGGGATGGCGAGAGGAAAGAGAGTGAGAGTAGAGAGGTATGGTAAGAGGAGAGAGGGAGGGAGAGAGGAGAGAGAGAGGGTGAGAGGAGAGCGGGAGGACGAGAGAAGAGAGGGAGGGCGAGAGGAGAGAGGGAGGGCGAGAGGAGAGGGAGGGTGAGAGAAGAGAGGGATGGCGAGAGGAGAGAGGGAGGGCGAGAGGAGAGAGAGTGAGAGGAGAGGAATGGTAAGAGGAGAGAGGGAGGGAGAGAGGAGAGAGCGAGGGTGAGAGGAGAGAGGGAGGGTGAGAGGAGAGAGGGAGGGAGAGAGTAGAGAGGGAGGACGAGAGAAGAGAGCGAGGGTGAGAGGAGAGAGGGAGGGTGAGAGGAGAGAGGGAGGGAGAGAGTAGAGAGGGAGGACGAGAGAAGAGAGCGAGGGTGAGAGGAGAGAGGGAGGGTGAGAGGAGAGAGGGAGGGAGAGAGTAGAGAGGGAGGACGAGAGAAGAGAGGGAGGGTGAGATGAGAGAGGGAAAGTGAGAGGAGTGAGAGGGAGTTGCAGATGGTCAGTCATTCGGAGAACAGATCCATAACCGAGGAATGTCACAGTTGTGAATCCCATCAACCATAAGCAAACGGGATCTACCAGGCAATTCCGCCGTGAGAGTCTTGGTGCTTGTGAACTGCCTCGCTAATGCTGACATTCGAGCCAGCTTGCGAGCAGCCGTGACAGTACGGGAACGGGCTGTAGGGATTTGCATGCGTCGAGTGATATAAAAATTATTAAAATCATTTAATTTTGACGAAAGCTGATTCCAATAATTTTCTGCTCAAAAATGTTTTCCATCTACAAAATGGAGCTGCATGGGGAGTCCCTGGCGACGCCAGAGCATTTCCAGCTGCGATAATTTAATTAATTTGATGGAGCAAAAATTGTTTAAATTGATTGCTGTAATACCTCGTCAAAGATGTATAGCAAATGCATAATACGAAAAAATATTTGTGCAATTAAAAAAATATGCATATTAGGGAGAGTAAAAAGAATTTACAATGAAGCCATTACTTGCAATTGGTTCATATTCGACACAGACAAATGAAATCAAGAA
Organism: Macrostomum lignano; assembly: GCA_002269645.1. Taxonomy (NCBI): domain Eukaryota; kingdom Metazoa; phylum Platyhelminthes; family Macrostomidae; genus Macrostomum; species Macrostomum lignano. The sequence goes on along the minus strand of NIVC01000872.1, from coordinate 72,276 downwards.
TGGTTGAATGGAACGGTTGATACAAGAAATGAGAAATGAGGTAGTGGGACTCCCCTTTCACTACCAAAGGGAAATTTCTCTTTCACAGACTTTGAACACTTCGGACTACCCTTGGCCAAGTTAATTAAGCGAATAAGTCGCTCTCTAAGCCTCTTTCACCTCTGCACTACGCAACAGCATTTACTGACGATGCTCGACAAAGGAAGTGTGACTTTGAATACCTGTACTTCTTAATTAGCCTTGGCCAAATCCTTCCTCTGATCCATGTTTGAAAAGTAGAGGAATAATAGAACAGGAAATCAAAAGAAATCTGCTTCGCTCCTGTTTGTTAATTAACACGCTTAATTATCTGAGTTTCCTGATACACATTGTTAGTATTGCAGTAGTATTGTTTAGTTTATATTTTAACATGATTCTGGGGTTTTTTGGATGTCGGCGCATCTTTTGGAGGTTGGGGTATTTTGGGGTTGGGGTCTTTTGGGGTTGGGTGTTTGGGATTGGGGTGTTTTAGGGGTTGGGGTGTTTTGGGGTTGGGTGTTTTGGGGGTTGGGTGTTTGGGGATTGGGTGTTTTAGGGGTTGGGGTGTTTTGGAGGTTGGGGTGTTTTGGGGGTTGGGGTGCTTTGGGGGTTGGGGTGTTTTAGGGTTGGGGTGTTTTGGGGGTTGTGGTGTTTTGGGGGTTGGGGTGTTTTGGGGTTGGGTGTTTTGGGGTTGGGGTGTTTTGGAGTTTGGGGTGTTTTGGGGTTGGGGTGTTTTAGGGGTTGGGGTGTTTTGGGGGTTGGGGTGTTTTGGGGGTTGTGGTGTTTTGGGGGTTGGGTGTTTTGGGGGTTGGGTGTTTTGGGGGTTGGGGTGTTTTGGAGTTTGGGGTGTTTTGGGGTTGGGGTGTTTTAGGGGTTGGGGTGTTTTGGGGTTGGGTGTTTTGGGGGTTGGGGTCTTTTTGGGAATTGGGGTGTTTTGGGGGTTGGGGTGTTTTGGGGGTTCGGGTCTTTTGGGGGTTGGGGTGTTTTGGGGTTGGGGTGTTTTGGGGTTGGGGTGTTTTGGGGGTTGGGGTGTTTTGGGGGTTGGGGTGTTTTGGGGGTTGGGGTCTTTTTGGGAATTGGGTGTTTTGGGGGTTGGGGTGTTTTGGGGGTTGGGGTCTTTTGGGGTTGGGGTGTTTTGGGGGTTGGGGTCTTTTGGGGTTGGGTGTTTGGGGATTGGGGTGTTTTAGGGGTTGGGGTGTTTTGGGGGTTGGGGTGTTTTGGGGGTTGGGTGTTTGGGGATTGGGGTGTTTTAGGGGTTGGGGTGTTTTGGAGGTTGGGGTGTTTTGGGGGTTGGGGTGCTTTGGGGGTTGGGGTGTTTTAGGGGTTGGGGTGTTTTGGGGGTTGTGGTGTTTTGGGGTTGGGGTGTTTTGGGGGTTGGGTGTTTTGGGGGTTGGGGTGTTTTGGAGTTTGGGGTGTTTTGGGGGTTGTGGTGTTTTAGGGGTTGGGGTGTTTTGGGGTTGGGGTGTTTTGGGGGTTGGGGTCTTTTTGGGAATTGGGGTGTTTTGGGGTTGGGGTGTTTTGGGGGTTGGGGTCTTTTGGGGGTTGGGGTGTTTTGGGGGTTGGGGTGTTTTGGGGTTGGGGTGTTTTGGGGGTTAGGGTGTTTTGGGGGTTGGGGTGTTTTGGGGGTTGGGGTCTTTTTGGGAATTGGGGTGTTTTGGGGGTTGGGGTGTTTTGGGGGTTGGGGTCTTTTGGGGTTGGGGTGTTTTGGGGGTTGGGTGTTTTGGGGGTTGGGGTCTTTTGGGGTTGGGTGTTTTGGGGTTGGGGTGTTTTGGGGGTTGGGGTGTTTTGGGGGTTAGGATGTTTTGGGGGTTGGGGTGTTTTGGGGGTAGGGGTGTTTTGGAGTTTGGGGTGTTTTGGGGGTAGGGGTGTTTTGGAGTTTGGGGTGTTTTGGGGGTTGGGGTCTTTTGGGGGTTGGGTGTTTGGGGATTGGGTGTTTTAGGGGTTGGGGTGTTTTGGGGTTGGGGTGTTTTGGGGGTTGGGGTCTTTTTTTGGGAATTGGGGTGTTTTGGGGGTTGGGGTGTTTTGGGGTTGGGGTGCTTTGGGGGTTAGGGTGTTTTGGAGGTTGGGGTGTTTTGAGGCTTCTGATGTTTTGAGGTTTGGCTGCTTTCGTGGCTGTGGGGGATTGCGCACATCATTTTTATGTGCACAATTGCAATCACTAAATGTACAATATTTTTAGTTTGTAAAAATTCTATTGGAAAGATTTCATTACACTCTTCAAAGCACTAGGCATGAGGCTTTATAACGATTTCGGTCTCAAAAAGTACCCCTGAGACTTTATCTGTTTTCTTTAGCTAAATGTATAATGTGAGCGCAATATTGTCAATACATTTGTATAATCCTAATACATGGGTACCTTTCATAATTTCTTCAATGCATTAGAACCGCTGTTATAATTTAGCAGCAGTCAGTCTAAAGCTTTGATTGTATTGGCAAACACAGGATCCTGGAAAGCAATTACGTTTCCACGGTTACCTAACGTACTCCAGTAGAGCTTCCACAATCAGTTTTTCAACTTACTAACTCATAGCTGTTAGAAAAGAACGAACATTAGGTTATATAAAAATGAAAATAAAAATCAATTTACTAAAAGTACACTGAGAGTTCATTAAAATTGGAAAGTAATTTGTGTGAGGTCACGAACTTTCAGGATGGAACAGTGCTTTAAACAACTCAAGAAATTGAATGACCCAGCAGCTTTTCTTTGAAATAAGGATTAATTACTCAGTAAAACAATCCAGGATATAAATTTGACTCCAGTGAGTCACTCTTTCAAGCTTCATCAAGCTTCTGAATTAATAGTTTTTTAGCCTTCTTCAGAGCTTAATAGACAAAATCCATGCTTCGGTGGATTTCACTTTCAGAGAGAATTTCCCAGGAAGTGAAATTACGCTCACAGTAATGATGGGAAGAGCAGTCATCTACTGCCGGAATGCTCAGCTTCACTGAATTACCCCGGAGTGAAGCTTGTTAATGAAGGCAATAAATGGAAGCTGGAGACAAAATCGTTCCCCCAGCTAAACTCAATCATTAGCTGGGGTATTAGCGACGGCTCGTAAATGGGAATCGGGTAGACCATGGGAACATTTTCAAAGACTGCTGATTTTTCCCAAATTCTTCATTACAACCTTTTTAAATTAAATCGCACAGTATCATCTAAAATTGATATAGAATTGATTTTTTACAGTTCAAAGCCAACAGTGAATCCTCACCAAAAATTAATATGAATATGCTGCTTGACCACAAATTAGTTTAAACTACAGCTTCTATATTACCTAGATGTGTCACTACAGCAGTCGCTTATGTATATTTAGCGGCCGTCTCCGAGACCCCGAAAACCTGGGGTTAGGGTCTCAGACACCAGCTGCTGTAAAACCACACCACACATACTGTCACTCAAACTCTCCCATTACGAGAGTAAACGTCTGTCTCTCCAGCGGTTTTACTATAGAATATGGACTTTTCATGCATTGTTTAGCAATTTGACAATCATTATTCACATTTTTAATGCAGAACAATCCATAACTACAAATTGTTTTAGGATCGTCAAACAGAAAAACAATGCAAAGAATCAGCGGTCGCAGCACGTGACAACGATTTGTCTATGGCCCGCGCCTACCGGCGCTCGCTAGACAATCGTTGTCACGCACTGGGACCGCTGATTATTTATCCATTAGTAGCATATGCAACCCTATATGAAGTCCTATTGAAGCTTGTAAACCAGCATTGCAATCAACTGATGGACGAGCATGTTGTTCCCACCCAGATAATTGCAGGCTATTAAGGGATTTACGAACAAAATGGGCAATTATTTGAAGCAACAAATCGGTTTAATGACGCATCATCTAAGTCCACATCTGACAATAAATCTGCTTTGATCAATCCCCACCAGTGTCTAACAGTTCCTGCTGCACTTAATGGGATAGGATTTTAACAGAATGGGAGCGCTGCAGCAGGCTGTCACACTGACAGTGTCAATAGTAGCATGTAGTCCTGGCTATAGAGAAGTACGTAGTCGTAGCATGAGGGAAATCCTTTTTTCTACGAGCTAGCTATGATTCAGGGTGAGTATTGTGCCACTGAAACCGCTTCCCGCTGCAGGGGAGAGGGAATGGCATGGTTGAATAAGGGCGTTGATGGAAAGACTGAGAGAGAGAATAAAATAGAAGGACGTGTGGGCAGGACGCATGGAGAGAAAATTGCAAGACTGAAAAACATGTCAGAGAGTGAGCACTGAATATTTATTGAAGCGGAAAGAAACTTATTCTGTTGAATAAATGATTAAGCTCACAATATACACCGGGACAGAGAGAGAAACTAAACGGACAGGCAAAAAGACAGACAGACAGACAGACAGACAGACAGACAGACAGACAGACAGACAGACAGACAGACAGACAGACAGACAGACAGACAGACAGACAGACAGACAGACAGACAGACAGACAGACAGACAGACAGACAGACAGACAGACAAACAGATAAACAGACAAGCAGACATACAGATAGATAGAGAGATAGACAGACGGACAAACAAACAGACAGACATACAGACAAACAGACAGACATACAGACAAACAGACAGACAGACAAACCCGCACTAAGAGAGACAGACAGACAGACAGACAGACAAACAGACAAAAGACAAGCAGACATACACACACAGATAGACAGAGAGACAGACAGATGGACAAACAAACAGACAGACATACAGGCAAACAGACAGACAGACAGACCCGCACTAAGACAGACAGACAGACAGACAGACAGACAGACAGACAGACAGACAGACAGACAGACAGACAGACAGACAGACAGACAGACAGACAGACAGACAGACAGACAGACAGAAAGACAGACAGATGCTTAGACAAACAGACACAGACACAGACAGAAAGACACACAAACAATCTCAGATTGTACGTTATTCAGTATCCAGCACTTAAAAGGTTTTTATTCGTCGTGTGCAGGTAAAAACCATTAAAACCTTGCTCTTTCTCTTCATAAACAATCGCCATTATTGAAGCAACGTTCCAATTAAAAACGAATTCAGCCACTCACCAGGACATGCCGTCAGCCTTCGGATTATCGTTAACCACCCGAATAACATACAGCACACAGGTCAGAACTTTGATAATAAAGTTGAAGATGCGAATCCGCAGGCTTGATCGCTGATTTTTGATGAAGTACAACTGCAGACGCTCCTTCAGTGAGCGTTCGTTGGTGAAGAACTCGACCCGGACTCTGTAGAAGAGAAGTTTTGCGGGCAATTTTTGAAGAAAAAATCGAGTATTGGTCGCGATGCTTTTTCTGTTTTCCAACTTTCGAAAAAATGAATGAACAAAAAACTACATTGGCGCTCGCTCGTAGGACAAAGTCAGACACTCACTGTTCAAAGTCCTGATCGGGAAACTGAAACGGCATCAACATGTAGTCGCGAATGCTCTGCTCAATAAAACCCTGTTTGTGCTTGGAGTTGCTTCTGCCAAAGCCGCCGCCGCCACCGCCAGTGCGTCTTGTGGGTTCTCTGCATCTAGCGAACCACCAGCTCATGCCAGGATATTTCAATAGATCGAGGGCTGGGAGGGGTTCAGCAGGCGGAGGTTGGGGCAGGGATCCTACAGTCGGAGTAGATTGGGAGGGGAAATTTCCGTCTTGCCTGCCCCTGTGTGCTCCCGTCACTTGCGCGCTCTATTTTTCAGAAGAGCGAGGACTGCCCGACCACTCACAGGATTCCCTCTCTCTGGCCTTCTTCCCTCTCTCCTTCCCCTTTTCGGACTGCAGTTCCCTATGGAGAAATAGAGGCTGGCTAGTGTGTTTTCCTAGCGCGACAGGCTGCTGAAGATGCTGCTGCTATTGGAGACAGCGGTTGGGAAAAGGGAGACACAGAGTTTGCTATAGCCAGGGGATTAAAATTGGAGAAGTGAACTAGCTGCAGAGCTGAGAAGATAACGACCCGATAGAGGGCGGAAAGTTTCAGTAGCCTAAGCTATAAAATTATCCGCCCGAATCAAAATGGCTTCAGGGGCCTCAGAGCGGATTTGACAAGATGTTGGCCTACGGGACAATGGGGAACTTATGAGCTGCAGTGGACTATTCTATATACAAGTTGGATCCTTGGCTGTTCACTACTAATACTGTGAACTGAAGAAAACTCTTCTGCTGCTTCTGGAGGTACTTCCGGTTGCAGAAATCGTCGGATGTGGGAGCAAAACGATCTTTGTTTTGTGACTATACGTTGGTGCTAAGCACCGAACACAATGCTCCAAAGCGGCTGCTCGGCACAATTGGCACAGAGGAAACAATGGAAAAAAACGGGCAAGAAAGATCGGTAGCTGGGGCAGGACGAGAGCTGCGTCAGGTACGCGTTGTAGTCGGACGTAGCCCATTATAGCTCTTTATATCCTGCCTGCTCGGGGCGAATTACTGGCCCGGGGTGTCCCCTGCCACTTAGAAAATACACGGTGAGTATGGTTGGAGGCGGTAGGGAGGCAGACAGAGAGAGAGAGAGAGAGAGAGAGAGAGAGAGAGAGAGAGCTGGAGGTAGGTCAAGGAAGAACCGCATAGGACGGTGAGAGAAGTGTCAGCCGAGAGCACGATTAGAGGGACTGAATTTGCGCGGGACCAGTTGGGTCCGCTGCATGGGTCGGGGACACCTCCCACTCCTCCCAGGCATATAGTGGCCCAATCGGCCAATCCAACGTATTCACAATATTGTTGGCCCCGGGGGTTGGCTTAGCTAGAGAAGTGTTTGTTGGGGGAGGGGGGCTAGCAGCGTACTATTCTAGCCAGTTTTGCAGCTGGTGGCGGTGGAACATTGGTGAGAGCTGAAGTGCCCGCGCGCATGCAGCCACTGTTTGGTGGCAGCTCTCATTTGACAGCATTGTCCACGGAGCTGCACAGCCTTTTTAAGACAAAAGACGGAGCAAGAGAAAGAAACAAGGCGACAAGAGTCACTGCTGTAGAGAGAAGCATGCCCAGAAGCCGTCATTTCCATCAGCCGCTTGCAGAAAATGAATTTCTTCGCAACATTTTTGGAAAGTGGAGGGGTTGTTTTACAATGCAAAGTTTGATCCTAGGTTCTAACTAGGCCCGAGGTTAGGATGCAGATGTTTCACTATACTGATGATCGATGCTGGCTGTGATTCAAGATAGGTAAGAGTGAAGTGATTCACGAAAGAAGATAGTCTGTGGTAGAATCCCCCCCCCCGATATCGGTTCCAACTTTAGGGCACATTAAGGAGCTCTCCATGGATGAATAATATAACTGGATCGTCGATAGCACGATTTTTTTATCCTAGCCATAGACAAGCACCAGCATCACAAGATGCTCAAAATGGGATCACAAGTCGCATGTGGCACGTATGTTACACGTACTTGTACGTGAAAGTACGGCATTCTGAGCTTCTTGTGTGATGCTGGTGCTTGTCTATGGCTAGGACAAAAAAATCTAGCTTTTGGCAATTCAGTTACGAGCTATATTATTCATCCACGAGCTCTGCTAAGTCGAATCGAAATATTTCTATCGTATTTATTCCATGAATCTTTTATATTTCTTGATACATTTCATCCATATCGAGGTTTGTCTATGGCCAATCCTACTCAAAATCGCATACCCCACTCAGAAAGCTCCCTCTCAGCTAGAAAAAAAGTCGATAATATGGAGAATTGGCTTCCGGGAGCCGAAATGGTTAACAATAAGGGACGAAAACGTCCGACTGATACACCTACCGACTTTTTTCAGTTGCCGCCATCAATGCTTCTGTTCTTCTGCACTCTTGTTTTCTGGTTCTCTGATTTTTTGGGTTGCAGTCCTCTCGTTCTTTTGTTTCTTCATTCGTTAATGCGTCCGTCGTTAGACTTACTGATTTCTTTCCCACTAAAGCCGTGTTTCCAGTCCCTTCTTTCTATGGTAAATTTATATCGCAAAAGTCCCTGGTCTGAGCTTCATTTGAAGCTTATCCTAGGACGCAATTTGTGACTTATACATCTAAGTGGTTTTTAGTAGACAGGTACGGTTAATGCTACACTCGTATGTCTGCGCAAGGGACACGCAATTTTGCGCCTGATTAGACAAGCAATTTCTGTATGCAACTCCATAGTGTGCATTGGGCTCGCTGAGTAAATGTTTGAACTGAGCACATGGGATATCGGCAGACTGTCCTATGGACTTAAATTATTGAGAACATAGCGTGTCCCGTACGCCTACGTAACTATCGACAGGCAGACTTGTTCAAAAATGATTTAGCTATTGCTCAATGCTTTCCAATATAAACTGCGTCTACTTTATTGAGTTAAATTTTATGCTTGAGCACAAAAGTATCTACTTGTCCGGATATAAGTAGTGCGAAAAGATGCATTAGAAAAAACATAAGAAAAGAAAGCATTATTGTTTCTTAAACTAACAAGTAGACAATGACAGTGTTAGGGCCCGTGTTGATTGATGTTTAATGATGCGAGCGCCAGCACCGGGGGCGCCAGCACCGGGGGCGCCAGCACCGGGGGCGTCAGCACCGGGGGCGCCAGCACCGGGGGCGCCAACAACAACAACAACAAAATACGCTGTCAGAATGGCAAAAGCCAGCGTCACAGGGCGCGCTTCATGGCTTGGGCGCGAACAAAGGCCGCGCCACCGGCAGTGTCCGGGGCGCCGGCGTCAGCCAGCAGACAGTCGACGTAACGCCGAGTTTGCGCTTGACCTCGCCGGTAGGGTGCCTGCAGCGTGAGCAGCAGCACCTCCTGCACCGGCTGTGGGCAGTACGACTCGGCGCGGATGAGATGGCCTGCTAGCTGGAGTCGCCGACGGCGCAGTAGATCGCTTGGACGTGGCAGGCCAGCGCGGCGATAGTGCCGCATTGTTGACTCGCTCGACGCCGATGTTGAAGGCGGCGCGCAGCAGGCCAGCGTGCTCCGCATCGACTTGCTGTTCGAGTGAGTCCGTCAGCGTCCAGGTCTCGGCGTTGTACAGCAGGACGGTCTCGATTACCGCCTGGAACAGCGCCGCCCTCTGACGGTCCGGTAGGGCCTCGGACTGCAGGACTGCCCTCACAGAACGAAAGGCAGCCCAGGCAAGCCAGCACCGGGGGCGCCAGCACCGGGGGCGCCAGCACCGGGGGCGCCAGCACCGGGGGCGCCAGCACCGGGGGCGCCAGCACCGGGGGCGCCAGCACCGGGGGCGCCAGCACCGGGGCGCCAGCACCGGGGGCGCCAGCACCGGGGGCGCCAGCACCGGGGGCGCCAGCACCGGGGGCGCCAGCACCGGGGGCGCCAGCACCGGGGGCGCCAGCACCGGGGGCGCCAGCACCGGGGGCGCCAGCACCGGGGGCGCCAGCACCGGGGCGCCAGCACCGGGGGCGCCAGCACCGGGGCGCCAGCACCGGGGGCGCCAGCACCGGGGGCGCCAGCACCGGGGGCGCCAGCACCGGGGGCGCCAGCACCGGGGGCGCCAGCACCGGGGGCGCCAGCACCGGGGGCGCCAGCACCGGGGGCGCCAGCACCGGGGGCGCCAGCACCGGGGGCGCCAGCACCGGGGGCGCCAGCACCGGGGGCGCCAGCACCGGGGGCGCCAGCACCGGGGGAAAGATGGAATTTCTAATGGCTTTATACTTGACGCACAATCGAAGGGAAAGGTACGGCCATAGTACGAGCTAAGCCTGCTACACTACGATGACAGAATCTGGAAAGTATTTTCTGTAGTTTTGCACATTGCCTATTAATCATAGGGTGATCTGAAGCTTCTGGGCGCATAAATAGTTATAAAGGGGAGTGATTTGCGTCAGTTTAGTCTGCGGGTGAATTTGCAACTTCCCTACAATCTGTGCGCTCCCGCAGCCAATTAATTAGACCGGATAAACAATCCCGAATGGGATGAAGGAGTGACGTCGGATGGATGGGATTCAGTCAGCGGACGCGGCGGGGCAACGTGAGACGGAGAGAAAAATAGGATAGATTGGACGAGCAACATAAAAGAAATGAAGCGGTATGGCGGGTGCAAATGCAAACTCGGTAGATATGTGTAAGCACTGATTTTCAGTTCGCCTCAATCTAAATTTACATTAATCAGTGGAGATATCTGTTGGTATAATCTCAATTTATGTTGTTATTGTTTTGTATGCACAGAGCGATTGCAAATATGATTGAAACCCCCTCTAGCTGGCGTCCACTCCTGTACTGCAATCCAAGGTTCAGCCGACATATCACGTTGTTCGTTATCTGTCGATGTAATGTAAAAGTACGAGCGTACATATCTGTCATCAACGTGGATACACGTTGGGAACATTAGCCAGACGGACTTTATGGACTAATATGGACTTTATTAAAACACCATAGGATTCGAGTTTACATATTAAAATTTCGTCATTAACTTTATTAATTGCGAGCTTTCTAATAAATTGTTGACCTTATAAATAATAGAGAGTTCATTACAACTAAAGTTACTAATGGTAAATAATCATTAGAAAAAGTAAAATGAATGCCATTAGATAAGTTAAAAGTTATGTAGACGTGAAAGTTGGAAACTTGGAAAATTCCGAATTTCCCTCGAGATATTTGGCAACACCATTTTCAAAAAAGGCACACGAGCATACGGGGAATTGTATTGCAAGTCCTTCTTCTCTTAGCATCGGCAAAGTCGTTAATCAAATGCCTTATCCGCTGAAGGTGAGAGTTCGGGTTAATCGTCTTAGTCAGAGCGTTTGGTGCTCGAATGAACGCTCAATATCGTCTACAAGGTGCTTCTACCAAAGGTTTTTCCATCTAGGGGAGAATTTCACATACAATGTGAAAAAAAACAAGTATTCACTAATAAGATCATAGCAGGATTTTTTAACTAAAACTTTTTCATTCTAAGAAATGAAGTAGCCATTTGCCAGAAGATTAGCTCACCTGTCAGAATCGTCGTCCGCAGTGCCGTAGTCGCCACCGAGAATGACATCCCTGAGCCGGTACCGAGGCGGCAGTGGTGGCAGCGCCGATCCGACATAGTCTTCCTCGTCCATCTGTTAGGCTGGACTACTTCAGCACCCGTCTTTGAAAGAAGAAAATTTGTTGCAATCCCCAAGACTGAGATTGTCGCAATCTGCTTTAATATATTGGGGAAGGAAATACGGTTGTAACAGCTCTAGTAGGCATGAAAAGAGAGGTGGTGCATTTGCAGATTCGGAAACAGGATTTTAGGCCTCCAGGGCAGTTGAGGGGATGGCGGTAGAACTGATGAAACGAGGAACCGTTCGTGAGAGGACGAGCCGAGGAGAAAAAAATGTGTGTCCCTTTCTAAGCTACCCGCCTATTCGGCTGGGAAAGGAAATGGGAAATATTTTTTTCCAACGCCATTCTCGCCCGCTCCGGTCCACGCTCCCCAATTTTTTGTGTAGGAAAATTGCCATAATCCCTTCCTATTGGCACGAATAACTATGCCTAGCGACCAGCGACAGTACGAACGTAGATCTAGCAATTGTACGTTTTTCTTTATCGGTGTGCTCTATGGAATTTTTATGTCGTACATAGCTCGTGTATAATGTATTATGAAATTTTGTATTACCATATTCATCTTATAGCCTTATATTACCGTGCTTGTACCTTTTTAATCGTTTCAAGGAACTAACGATGCATTTTAGCACAGAGTTTGCAAGCGACAAGTAGCTACGCGCTTATGCGATTTTGATTATTGGCAGAGCTGCCTTGCTAGCTTGATGTTGAACCATGTCGTTGAGAGCTCTGCAACCAGTGATAGCAAGGCCTAAATGGCCATACGCCCAGGCACACTTTGACGCAGACTTTCTCATACTCAGGCATGTACACACTTTTGAGAAGAGTTGCATTTACCCTTTGGGCCAACTTTTTCTCACAAGCCCCGCAGCGTGGAATCGAATCTGGAAACCCTTGACGCGAGACGTGTTAACTGTTGATCTGAATGTGCACTGAGCTCCCTCATGGGCCTCATGTACGTCCACAAGGGAGAGGAATTTAAGCTTCTACCTAAACTCTGCATGTATGCACGAGCACAACTTCTTCTTTCTGTTTCCAACTGTTTCCAACGTAGCTCAAAGCATGTACAAAAGCAATAAGCAAAATGATTTTTTTAGCTCTAAGCCTCTCTACTTACTCTCCTTCTCCGATTGGCCATAAGTACTCTTCAGAATCCAAGTTAAATTAATTCAGGGAAGTCGATCTAGGTCGTACGTCGTTTGCTATGGCTTGCTTAGTGCTTAGTGCTTAACTTGACTAATATCTCTTTCCTGTTGGAACAGCTGCTTTTTGTCTCTGCTCTTGACTTGCTGCAGCACATTCTGTTTTATTAAGGTTCCCGGATCAGTACTGACAGATTCAACTCAATACAATAAAAGGGCCTTTTCAAGACAGTATTTTCTGACATATACTTCCAATGTTTGATTATGTAAAATACATCAATATATGACAGCAGTTCATAAGGATTAAATGAGTTGAGTATTAGGACTGCAAAAAGTGTTTGCAAAACCAGTTTAAAACTTTCGTTTATTATTTTCTGGTGTGTTGTACTATACTAATAGTACCTCGTACTGAGGTTTTGCTGTTAGTTGCTCATTAAAACTGAATCCAAAATCAGTTCATCTATTTCTGCAGGTGGGCGTTAGTGTATGAACACACAGTATGGCAAAAAGCTAGTCCAAGTGAATTCAAATTCGACGAAAAGGAGATCTGTGTCCTTACGAGCGTAGTTGCCAGCCTGCACTCCTGTCTCCCTGTCGTCCCTCATTTCTGATGACACTCGTGATCCGATCCTCACAATAAAGAATTTCGTCTGAGGATCGCTCGAGATTGGTCTTTGGAAATTTTTCAACAAGGAAGAGACAGGAAGAGGCAGCTCGCCATTGAAATGACCATTAACAGTAGGAATACCAAGCCATTTTTCCGCCCGTCGAACTACCAAGAGGGGGGGAAAAATTCCCCCCCCCCTGACAATTTTTTTGCTGCGCCGGAACGGAGCAACGCAGGCACACGAAATTCAAGAACACGGGCTAACTTTTTGTTGCGCACCTTCTCAAACAAGAATCAAGTCGCCAGCCCTTCGGACCGTCGAGATATTCGACGATTCTGCCAGAAGGTCGGATTTTTCCCATAAGCGCTAGTGTATTCAGTACACCCCTGTGCGCCAAATAGCACTGCGCCTCAGTGCAGCCTTGCCAAGTCTCCAAATTTCATCAGCACGTCGACCAAATGTGTCTGCATCAGTTCTGACTTCGTTGGTTACTGGCCTTCCCCGAGACGGAGCTTCTAGACCTTCAACAGGTGGCACCAGGTGACTATGAACACCTTGATGCGAGTTTCTCTAGTTTCACCGATCAAGCCTCGACAGTAGGCAAGCCTCAACTGCCAGACACCCTCAGCTAGTCTCCTGAGCATTCCTTCATCATCCCGACACCGTCGGCACCTTCAACAGGTGGCATCAGGTGACTATGGACGTCCTGTTGCAAATATGTCAGGTCTTTCTTATCAAGCTTCAATAATGGGCAAACCTCAACCGACGGACATTGTCAGCTAGTCTCTCAAGCATTCCGTCATCATCCCGACACCGTCGGCTCCTTCAACAGATGACACCAAGTGACTATGGACACCCTGATGCGAATTTCTCTAGTTTCGCCGATCAAGCCTCGACAGTGGGCAAGCCTAACTGCTGGACATTCTCAGCTAGTCTCTCAAGCATTCCGTCATCATCCCGACGCCGTCGGCTCCTTCAACAGATGACACCAAGTGACTATGGACACCCTGATGCGAATTTCTCTAGTTTCGCCGATCAAGCCTCGACAGTGGGCAAAAATCAACTGCTGGACATTCTCAGCTAGTCTCTCAAGCCTTCCGCCATCATCCCAACACCGTCGGCACCTTCAACAGGTGGCATCAGGTGACTATGGACGTCCTTTTGCAACTATGTCAGGTCTTTCTTATCAAGCTTCAATAATGGGCAAACCTCAACCAACGGACATTGTCAGCTAGTCTCTCAAGCATTCCGTCATCACCCCGATGACGTCGGCACATTCAACAAATGACACCAGATGACTATGGACAACCTGATGCTGATTTCTCTAGTTTCGCCGATCAAGCCTCGACAGTGGGCAAAAATCAACTGCTGGACATTCTCAGCTAGTCTCTCAAGCCTTCCGTCATCATCCCGACGCCGTCGGCTCCTTCAACAGATTACACCAGGTGACTATGGACGTCCTTTTGCAAATATGTCAGGTTTTTCTTATCAAGCTTCAATAATGAGCAAACCTCAACTGCTGGACATCCTCAGCTAGTCAGTCAAGCATTCAGCCATCACCCCGACGCCGTCGGCACCTTCAACAGGTGGCACCAGGGGAGTAAGGACACCTGAGCGTGATTTTTCATCATGCAGACACATTTGGTCGACGTGCTGATGAAATTTGGAGACTTGGCAAGGCTGCACTGAGGCGCAGTGCTATTTGGCGCACAGGGGTGTACTGAATACACTAGCGCTTATGGTAAAAATCCGACCTTCTGGCAGAATCGTCGAATATCTCGACGGTCCGAAGGGCTGGCGACTTGATTCTTGTTTGAGAAGGTGCGCAACAAAAAGTTAGCCCGTGTTCTTGAATTTCGTGTGCCTGCGTTGCTCCGTTCCGGCGCAGCAAAAAAAATTGTCAGGGGGGGGGAATTTTCCCCCCCCCCCCTTGGTAGTTCTACTGTTAAGAGGACCATGGCTGATTATATCTTTAGATTCTTTATTTGTGAGTTTATCTCTGCATTTGCTGTTCCGCTGTAGTGATCATTTTTCATTTACAATACAGCATAAACACTTTTACTGGCTAGTCGAATTCAAGGTTACTTTTTCTACTTTATCCTAGACAATAGCTTTTCTAATCCTATAGCACTTGCCTTAGAGAAAACCTCGTGCTTCCCATTCGCCCCGAAGGCGGATGAGGATACACAGTATGGTTATGTGACCTTGAGGACGAAAATAATATATAATTTATTTGCCACTTCGATAAAAATCTAGAAGTATTCTGAAATTATTTTATCTTCGATCTTTTATCCTACCCCTTTAGAGACCAAGTGTCAATGTCTCATGGACGAGCGAAAATAAATGATTTATTGCCCCAAGGCAAACAAATGACAGCCACTGTGGCACACATTTGATAGCTGGGAAAGTAGGAGATGAAGGCAAATATAACGTATCAGACTCTAAAAAACGTTTTGCATAAATGTTCGCTGTCAAAGATGTTGCAGAAGCTGCTGCTGGGTTGATGCTGACTTAAATGTAACGACTTTCGCAGGGGTCCTGTGTTTGATGTCAATCAACAAACTACAGTTTAAATGGGAATTGCAAATTGGGCGTGAAAAAGTAGAGTCTTTGGTCCCAGCTGCAAAGAAACACATCTGCATTACCTGTGTAGCAACTGTTCAACCCTGCAATTAGTCATGAGTTTGTGTCTTCTGGTTTTACTAACTTTAGCGTCAGTTGATGTTCTTGGCGGTACTGGTAAGTTTGAAGAACTGGCTGAGGGCTTTAGGCACTACCAAAAACCAAGGCTTTCAAAATCCCAAAATTCGTAAAGACTAAATCTAAAACGATTGTACAAAACTATAAATAGATTTCAAAATGCAAAAAAAATCGACTTTGGTTAATTCTACCCGCTTTCTTGAGTCCCTTCTATCAAAGCAGTCTTTCAGGTTATTGATTGGTAGTTTCAGTTTACTGAAAAATTTTATTCAGTGTGGTGACTAGCTAAGTCCTTACGTAACCCATTTCAGAGTCGACCAAGTCCCAGAGCGCTGTTAATCGCTTTGTTGACTACGAGAAACCCGTGCTTTTCAACGCAAGCATCAAGAGTGACGTCGTAAACGTGACTGGAGTTCAATCCGGCATCAAGTAGCTCGTACTTGGCTCTGTGCCAAGAAAAGTTCTGAGTCCTTGCAGTGCTCAACAAGTTGATGCAAATTTGTCGAATTGTCACCGTCTTTGACTCCCTGATGTCGGCAGGACCTCCAAGAACTCACGTGAGTCGGCTTCTCGGAGCGGAAGCTGGAGACAGAGTCTAGGCAGCTAAGAGCTTTGCTGCTTCCATTTCAATGAAGAACACGGTGCGATTTTTTTTGAGTGAGTTAAGTCTCTCCCATCGCATAAAATAAAAATACATTGAAACTACTTCAGTTGGTGACTATTTTGAACTATTAATGACCTATTTGGACTTCAGAAATTGATTCCTAACTAAGTATAACAGCAGCATCAGTTTATTTATATTAGGGGCACTCAAAATCCACAGACAGAAGCTCAGGCAGAAACGGCTCCATCCAGCTCGCTCTGATCAACGTCACCGGCTGCTACCGCATCGTGGTGGCCGGAGCCAAAGGCGGCGACAACTCGTTCACTGAGACAAGTGGAGGTCTCGGCGCCTTGGCAGCTGGCAGCTTCAACCTGACAGCCGGCACCCAGCTCTCTATCGTGGTCGGGCAGGCGGGCGGCTCTGCCAACTCAAATACATCGGGAGCCGGCGGCGGCGGAGGCAGCTTCGTGTACCGGACTGCGGACCAGCAGCTGCTGATGGCGGCTGGTGGCGGCGGCGGCTGCTCTTCTCGGGGAGCGAGTGGTGAGAAAATTTCTTCTTTTTTTTTAAAATTCAACAGAAACAGAACAACAATCGCGAGCATTTAAACCACTAGACGGAGGACCGGGACGGATAGACATGAACGGAACGGATTCCATCGGTGGCATTGATTTGACAAGAGGCTTTGGTGGCGCCAACGGTCAGCCGGGCTTCAATGATCCGAGTCGAGCTTCATCCTTTATGTTCCACGGCGGCTGCGGCGCCGGCTGGCTGGGCAGGGCCGTCAACCCGAGGCGAGGCTCCGGTGATGGCTAACGAGGGGGTGGTTTGGAAGACGGCTGGATCGGCGGCAGAGCCGGAGACGGCAGCGCTGGCAAAGGCGGCTTCGGCGGAGGTGGCGGCGGTGGAGGCGGTGGAGGCGGTGGAGGCGAAACCGAGACCCTGAGGGGAGCCGGCGGAGCTGGCGGAGGCTTCAGCGGTGGCGGAGCTGGACTGGGCTACCGCCACTCTGGAGGCGGCGGCGGCTCGTTCTGCAGCGGCATCGACTGCACCGGCGCCACCGGAGGCAACTCGTCTGACAAACACGGACGAGTAGCTCTGCAGCTGCTGGCTGCTAGCGCTATTGGGTGAAGATATAGCCGTGAAAGAATGCTATTCATAAATACATCCGGAAAAAACCAAGATACAAGCTATCATAAACAATTATCAGTTACAGTGAGTCAATACTATGATATCCGACCGCCTATTGAACTTTACACTTTATAAATAACAGAAATATAGCGTTTCAGAGCAAAAAAGTAGCTGTGAGGGTTGCATTTGCAACATAATTTAACTAAAAATTACCAGCTAGCTACTGTACGGGTGCTGTTCAGTAGCATCCAGCAAAATCTGAATATTTCCTCAATAATAATCAGTGATGTACGCATGTCCAGTCCAGGATGTCGCCGTACCAAAATCAGCCTAAAAAATTTGCTCCACTAAAACAAATTGAAAGAGGTGACCAAGCACGACGAATGACGGGAGCTCAACTTGTCCATCCTCTTAGACGTGGCATCCACCGGACTAGGATACCTAAGGGGTAGGGGGTACGGGTAGGGGACCAAGCGACAGGGGGAGGAGAGAGGCGATAGGGAGAAGAGAGACTGCAGGGAGGAGAGAGAAGGAGAGAGGCTGCAGGGAGGAGAGAGGAGAGAGGCGGCAGGGAGAAGGAGAGGAGAGAGGCGGCAGGGAGAAGGAGAGAGAAGGTAAGAGGCGGCAGGGAGAAGGAGAGAGAAGGAGAGAGAGGCTGCAGGGAGAAGGAGGGAGGAGAGAGGCCGTTTGGGGAGGCCCTCGCCCTCGTGCAATTACAAAACAGCTCTTACATAAAAAGTGATATTTTTGCATAGGTTTCAAACTAAAAGTTTTGAGTATCTTCTCCCGCCTTCTGAAGCTGCCATCAGCAAGAATGAGAAAGGAGTGAGAGAGAAAGAGCAAAGGGTGTAGGGGAAGAGAGAAGTGTATCTGAATTTTCTTCATACTCTGCGAAAGCATACACCCCATTGGCTGTTCTCGTTGGCGGGAGGTAGGGAGGCATGAAATGCTTTGAGAAATGAGAAATGATTTAGCGCATAATCCTTGTTTATTGTTTTAATACTCAATATCAATCGGTATCTTACGGACAACTCAAGTTGATACTTTTATTATTATTTCTTTAATTTTTCTACAAATGAGCCGATGCTCTTCACGACAACAGACTTTCTGGATGCAGGTACAAGCAGGCAGTGCCGGAGGTCGAAGAAGAAATCACAATAAGCTACCATGGAGACGAACAGCTTTTCGAAATTCTTGCTGTATCCGGTAAGCTTGCTAATTATTTAAATTCGTAGTCGAAGAATCAAAGGGAGGAGCAAGGTGTGAATTCTACTGGATGCTACCTGAAAGTTGGAAATGAGGGAAACTCTGAAGTCACTCATGCCACTGTTCCTTGAAGCCCTCTAAAAAGGAAGGCAACTGCTTCGACAACAGTGGCGAAGAAGATTCTGAGAAAGTCCACGGCTCAAAAAACTGCCGTAGCTACAGTCATCAGCCGCGCGAAGCCTGCAGAGGCGGCAAATCAGCAAGAGGCGGCTGCCAACGCTGCCATTCGGTTCGTCGCAGTTCGGATCGGATCAGTCGGTTCGATCTCTGAATCATCTCTGGCCAGAGAGCTTGGAGGTATCGAGAAGAGTTTAATCGTCTGAAGCAGAATGACGGCAGTGTCGTCAACTCCTTGATTGTAGTGCACCTACAGGAGCTCTCATCAGCAGTCAGTCAGATTCAGAAAGATGTAAGAGAAATCAAGGATACAATGTCCTTCTTAACTCTGAAAGTAACCAATGAGCACTCCATGAGCTCAATGACTCAACGCGCTGAGACTTCACGCGCCGAGACCCCACGCGCAGAGGCCCCCAGCGCCGAGGCCCCACGCGCCGAGACTCCACGCGCCAAGACTCCACGCGCCGAGGCCCCACGCGCCGAGACTTCACTCGCTGAGACCCCACGCGCCGAGGCCCCACGCGCCGAGACCCCACGCGCCGAGACTCCACGCGCCGAGACTCCACGCGCCGAGACTCCAAAAATTCAATTTTCGACTGCAGCTAAAATCAAAACCACAAGGAAATTCGAACTTCCAATCGAGGATATTGATCCACGCTGTCAAACACTGTCAGAGTACGACGAAATCGGAGATTTTCAAAGCCCTATTTATTTCTCCACTGAGTCGATTGATCCGCGCTTGCTTCACACAATCAAGATTGAAAGCCCCAGTGCCAAGTATTTCGCCAAGCTGATGTCCAGGATTTCCATCCCAGGATTCGAGCGCTTTAAAATGACCATGGGAAATCTTCGTGGAGAGGGGAAGAAGGCATACGCAAAGCACATTTTTAACCAGGTTCTTGAAGGGACCAGCAGCCAGTATCCTGGAACTACACCAGAACTGGTGACCATTTGCAATTAACGAAGAGGCAAGAAAGTTGCTCAGCGAAGTTCGTGCGTGTCATCTCCTGAGAAAGTGCTGCTTTTGTAAGATGCAAATGTAAAGAAACACGATTTCAATTAAGTTTCTGACTTAAATTTTACGAACCGTGTAAGCAATCGCTAGTGTATTTTCTTTAATCGGCACTGTACTGTACATAGCTACCAGCGCAAAAAAGTATTAAAATTATTAAAATTATTAAAATTGCTTATTGTTACCAGTGACACCATACTAATCACTACCAGAATTTAAACAAATAAATTTCGCTCTTTCTTATCGGCCGCCCCGAAGGGGTGTAACGGTTTGACAGTTCTGTAATTCGAATCTAGTTTATTTACATGGTGTATTTTAACTTTAGTCAGATACTTAGCTGTTTGAATTATATGCATAATTTATTCTAGGGTTCTAATATTACGTATTTTGGTAATTTGGTTTCCGTTTCCAAGAAATGCGACTCATTATTTAAACATGTAAGTTCTTAGCCTTTTCTGTAAGCGTGTGGCAGCCTTGGACGTAGATCAAATTAGCATGTACGTGAGTGTAGTGATCCGCTAGTTGATGTTAGGCGTCCCACTTTGTCAGCAGTCTCCCTCGCCCTCGCCCTGGGTTGCTGTCTGCCGCTGGTCAGCTTCCCGCCCCCTTGGCCCGTCTGTTGCTGCCCTTGGCCTGTTCTGCCCTTCTGCGTCTCTGTTCTCAGCCCTCAGCTTCTTTGCTGTGGGCTGTCTCTGTTTCGTTCCCGTCCCGTTTTCCTCTGTCATGTGAGCAAGTCACATGACAGACTCTGCGTTCTTCGAGTCCTAAAGTGCAGTAAACATGTTTACTGCACTCGTTGGCCCTGTTTACCGGGAGAATCACGTGCTTTCGGACCCCTCCCTTCTCTAAGGAGAGGAGTGACTCATGCTGCTAAAAATAGCAACTGAGTCACAGCCGCGTGTACTCTGGCCGGAGACCTCAAGTGACGTCAGTTCTAAAAATAGAACGAGTCACGAGGTCTTGCGCGCACTGAGACCCTGCCTCGAGATCTCAAGTGACGTCAGTTCTAAAAATAGAACAAGTCACGAGGTCTTGTGCGTGGGTGTTTCCCGGCTATAAATAGGACCCCTCTCCCCTTGTTTCCGTCAAGGAATTGTTTTGGCTTCTTATCTGCGGAGAATTCACTAAGATCCCGTGTGCGTCAGTGTCTAACTAAGTGCCCTTTGCGTACTGAATCCGTTTGTACTGGTCTGACTGAGACCCACTAAAGCCCAAGCCTAAGGGAGGCTAACACTGCCTTCCCAGCCACCCCTGAGCCCGGCGGGGATCTGCTGATCAGGACGCCTTGTTCATTAATCTGCAAATCTGCACGCTGTTCTGAGTTCGTTGACTTGTTTATTTCGTTCCGACGGGAAGCTCACCTCATCGAAGGCCGAGACCTGAAGGAACTGGTGGCAGCACTACCTACGCTACTGAGAGTTGAGAGAACTTCCCAATGAAGAGGCTCGAGTCTTAAAGTAATCCGCAAGGGCCTAATCCGGGAAGCAAATAGCTTGTACTTCATGAGATACAATAATTATAATCAGAGCCGATCACCAGTGTACGCATTCATACTAAGACAGTAAGATTTCTTATGCTACTAGTATAGTAAATCGTCCAGGACTGACAGACGTAGCTGCTGAACCATACGTTGCTAATACTCTCCTCCGCTAGTAATATTATAAATATACCGGACGCGTTACAGGGGCACTAGATTTAGACACTGTCAAATAACTGTAACATGCTTGCTTATTTTACATTCTAATGTTCCATAAAATTACTTAATTTACATGTAATATCGATCCTTGCTTCGCCAAGAAACTTCTTTTGAATTCTGATTCCTCATATATTATTGTGAAATCGAACTAATATCACAAACCAGCTTCTTGTTCAGTAATTTTCAATGCAGTCCCACTCCAGCCGTTTTTCAAGCTTATATAGTTCGTAATTTGTTATAATGCAATAGATTTCTATAGAAATTTGCGGCAGAAAACCATACACTGTAAATATACGGTACCTACTGAAACCAAGCTACTTTAAGTTATGAATAGAAACCTAATTTATTACTCAATTAATTAAACATACACCAAAAAACAGCGACTTGGTCTCAATTTATTTCAATAAATAGCCTCTACGTTACTCTCACTATTTATGTATTATTCCTGCTTACTATAGTTCAATTGTTTTACACTGTTTTAGAGTGGGGCACGCACGGGCACCTTATCCGCTGGATAAAAAATTGGTCTTCAATTGTACTGTCAACTCGCACCTCCTAGGACACTTCCGCTCTGTGGAGGTCCAGAAAGGCGGACCACAAGGTGGAGTCCTCAGCCCGATATCTGAAACTTGGTCATGGACGAGCTGTTCTGCAGCCCGCATCCGGACCCCGATCAAAAGGTCGCATGCGGACGATGTTACCGCCACTGTGACTGGACCATCACTCGCGGTCCTCAGAGACATCATCCAAGACTTCATCCACTGTGCCGAGCGCTGGGCACACAGCTGCGGTCTCAGGTTCTCTGAGTCTAAAACCGTGGCTATCATGTTCACCAGCCGCCGAAACTGGATAATTGACCCGCTCTCACTATATCGCAAACCTGTTATCGCGGAAAACAAACCAGATGTTTGGGCGTCACCCTCGACCACAGGTTGACAGGGCCTCACCCCCGTCGCCTCTGGTAGATGTACACTGCCATTGTGAGACCGGCCATCTCCTTCGACGGCTTCATTTGGAACAGAGCCCTAGTGGTGAAAAGGGTGAGCAAAATGGGCGGCAACGCTTCCGCTGGATGCGCGGAGCCCCCTGCAGCAAAGTGAAGTAAGTCAATTAAGAGCGCAAGCGCTGATGATGCAAATTTCCGGCAAACGGCTGGCATACACCGTAGCAGCGGACAGCTTTTCGTTCGGTGCTTCCTGGTGGTCAACATGCAGAAAGCTGTCCTGCTCTGCGTGCCAGATGACATCGAGGCTGTGATTTTGTGCCAAGGCGCTGATGGACAGGCGACAGAGCTTCCGCGTTGTCAGCAGTTCGGTCCACCCCAGCGTTCTGGTTCTGGCGGTGATGACTTGCGCGTCCGCGACACAGTGGGCTTGCTTTTCGCTCTGTGAGGGCAGTCCTGCAATCCGCGGCCCTATCTGACCCTATGTTTGAGATCGTCCTGCTGTACAACGCCGAGACCTGGACGCTGACAGAGTCGCTCGAGCAACAAGTTGACGCGGCGCATGCTGGCCTGCTTCACGATCGCGGCTACGAGCAAGTAACTAATGCAGCTTTGTATCGCCGCGCCGGCTTTGGTCCATCCAAGCGACCTGTTGCGCCGTCGGCGACTCCAGCTGGCAGGCCACATCATCCGCGCCGAGTCGAATTGTACTGAGTCGTACTGCCGTACTGAGTCGTACTGAGAGTTGAAGAGCGCAAAGTTAGTGAACCCATCGTTCTGGAATCCAGCATTGAACTTCGACCGCGCATTAGCACCAGCAAGCCGAACGAATTCGTTTCCGTATTCTACACAGTAAAGCAAGCCAATTCAAATGCTGAAATGAACAATGGTGGGCTGTATAGTAGGTAACGGGCTGAAATACTGGTCAAACACGAGTGCGCGTTACGACTTCGTGCAGCAAGGACCATTGTTATTGCTTCATCGCGGTGCCCCTATGTACATGATGATAAAATAAGGATTCAAAGGTGATGGAAGTGATGATTGAGACATTGAACACTCTTGCTAGCCCAACTGAAACGCCCTGCACCGCAAACTTCATCTGCTTAACTACAACCCATCCAGCCAATTTGATTCTAGAAATCAAAATAAAACAAAGCAACAGAAACAAAGTATCGGTGCTTGAGTGGTGTCGCAATAACGAGAAAATTATATTTTATAGAATTTTGCTTTTTATAAATTTGATTGCACACGGTCACTTTGATACAACTGTGCAGCAACAGTTGTACACGCTAGGATCGTGGTTTGCATAAATTTGCATCCAAGATATAGCAATATTTGCCCTTTCACTCGTTACAGTAGTATATTTGATTGTTAACGGTCTGTAAGCAGGCCCTTTCTGTGAATCAAAAATTTATCCGAGTGGACTATTTAGCACTCTGTAAGAACTAACCATTTCTCTCCAATATGCATTACCTTTATATCTTTTTAATCAGCACGTGGAGTGATTTCAGAATCTCGAATCCCTTTTTTGGACTAAACAATAGAAGACCGAGATAAAAAGCCAAATTTAGCCTCAAGAATGGAAATCATTTTACTGTGGCAAAAAATTGTTTTGTCATTTGACTTGCAGGTAAAACAATGGTGAGACGTCAGGGCCACGTCGACTGCTTCTTAAATCATGCCTCAGTAAGCCAAGTGGAAAAAGCTATAGGCAAGTGAATAGGCTTCAGTAAAAAACAGAAAGCAGACAACAGTACAAAGATAGATAGAATGGGAAATTAAGACTCCTTATCTCGTTGAAGAGTCGGGCAATTCCAAGAAGCAACCAATATTGATTTTTACTAAATTTCTAAGAGTTTTCAAGGCTACCGGTTAAAGTCCTAAGCTCAAGGTATTTACGATGGCAGCTAAGAAAACTGCAATGTTTTACTTGCATGCGGCCCGAACACCCCAAGCCAGTTGTCAATGGAGTTGACGATCCTAAAACAATTTGTAGTAATGGATTGTTCTGCATAAAAAATGCGAATAATGATCGTCAAATTGCTAAACAATGCGGCCCGCTGCCAGTAGAAGGTTGGGGACCCCTGTTCTGAGCCATTCCATTGCCAATTAAAATTGCCGCCAGTCAGAAGTCTTTTCAAACAGAGAGTTTTGAAAAGCTGGCAACCCATCCCTATGCTTAAGCCAAAGACGATGCATTCACTGGGAATTTAAAAAAATTACAGTCTCTGGAGCGAGGAGTCTCCACACTGCCATTGCATTCTGGGCTCAGAAAACCTTGCTGAGGAGGGCGGCCGGCGCCTCGGAAGGAAAGCAAGGGGAGACAATGGCGAGTGGCTGCCCTAGCAACCAGCAAAATGTTTTACACCCACACAGAATTTCTTCAAAAATGAAAAATAGAAGGTAACTTTAGGCATCCTACTGAAAGCCCGGAAATATCTTTGCAAGATCGCGTTAAAAATTCCCAATGGAGTCAATAATTTTTGGCTTGTTAATGCTTCTGGTCTGTCGCTGTAGTTGCTTCGATTCTGCCCAAGGTAAGCCAATTGGTTTGCATTATAGGGGATTCTGCATTATCTAAGAGTCAGCAATTTCTTTTTTCTCGTACCACGACGCCAGCTAAAGAATTCGGCTCTTAGCTGAGGGGTAGATGAGAGTGGAAGGCGAAAGATTAGATGAGAGAATAGAAGAGGAGAGAAGAGGGTGGGGGAGAGAAGAGGAGAGAGAAGCAGAGAGAGGAGAGAGCGAGAGAAATGAGAATAGACACAATTCACAAACCCTAAGCAGGCCGGATTGCTATTGTGAAGTTTCAAAGGGCCCGAGGCCGGATAAAGAGGCTTTTTGAGCTGCATGTGGCCCGCGGACCCGGGTGTACTAGCCCCTGGGCCAAGTGAATATTAGCGGCAGGGACAACTAAAACCCTCGGGACGCGAAACGAGCCAATTCATGGCAAGAAATCTGAGGGGCTCGCTTAAAAGTATTGTTCTATGGCTTTTTCAAGTCTTCTCTGCTATCAGGCATTAACGGTTAGATTAAATAGTAAAGCGAAGCAATTTCGAGTATTTAATTTAAAGAATAGGAACCAGTGATATAATTACAATGTATTTACAATAAAGTAACCGCCATATCAACAAAAAACTCCAACGGCAAGAAGATAAAGGATGAAAGCGAAGATGAAACTCCAACGGCAAGAAGATAAAGGATGAAAGCGAAGATGAAACTCCAACGGCAAGAAGATAGAAGCAAATACGGAACTCCAAGGACAAGACGACACAAACAGTCAGTAGCTCGTACATAAAGGAAACGCTGGAACTTCACCTACTGAGCATCTAACTTCCGAAGCTTTCTATCATGGGATGTCGTCGGTATTGGTGGGAGTTTTGACGTTGTTGTTAATTGCTTTAATACATTGGCTGACGCATTTTCGCAGAAACTCCGCAGACAAAATGTATGTCGGCAATAGTCGGACTACAAACGGTTTTCCACCAAGTAATGGCTTTACCATTATGGCCAAAATTGTCCTAGCAACCTGGTCCGGATCGTCGACGGCTCGACCCAGAAGGTGACGGCATCGACATCGAACGGACGGTTGTATGTACATTTCGTCAAACATATTACGCAGTTTCGCTGAGCTCCTGATAGACTAGCAAAAACTGACTGGATCACATCGGCTGCGTCGGTTTCTGTGCCAACTTCTCCTGTACCTGCTAGTTGCAGCTGCAGCGTTCGGGGATGAGGCAATGGCAATAGCTTCCGTAGGTAAGAGTAAGCCGAACTACTGATCAAGTAGAGCAATGCTGACTGTCGCACTAGTGAAATGTCATAGCGGCGATTGTTCCGATTTACTAATGTAAGGCTAAGTTGTCGAATCAAAAACTGAAGCGACGGATCCAAATCAGAGTAGAATCTATATCATCACTGATTCTACTAACAAACGCTTCGACTTCACGTTGGGGATTGGCGTCGGAATTTTTGCACCGCACGACAACAGCATCCAGTTGTGACCAGCGTTTGAGTGTCGGTTGAAATCCCAACAAGTCTCGAACCGAAATCGGTGTATGCAGTTTGAATGCACGAATCAGAAAGTTGGGTGAGACAAAAATTCGAACAGACAGGTCTCCATCTTTATCTAACGTAAACAAGTAAACGTCTTCGTTCAGAATAGCTGTGTTCAGTGCATGTCGAGATACGACATCCGAATTTTTCACCTCAGCTCGAAAACTTTCCCATGCCGGCAAAAAATCAAGCAGCTGAAAAGCGTCCATCTCATCGATGTCGCCGCACCTCGCGTCAGAAAGAACACCGCGCTTTTCGGCCTGTCGGTCCTGGTCTAAAATAAGAGTAAAAATAAAAGTAAGATAATTGTGAGCGGCAAAATCGATATACTTGAAGTAGACGCTAAGTGTTGAGCAATCTTTAAGTTACGTACCTTGGTTCTGAACAAAACATGAGCTAGGAACTCCATTAAAAACAGAAGGAGGATTAATTGGCCTTTCGGTAGAGTTTTTCTTGACCATTGGAGCATCGCTTGGCCAATGCTTTACGCACACGCCCATATTGTCAGTCACTCGCTAAAATAATAAATTTTGGGTTTCAAGTTGTTTGGACGAGACTGGCATGCAGAATTGAAGCGGAATTATGCAGCAGTAATGACAGCAAATGATCTGATTTCTTACCTGGAGAATATTTGGCAGCGCTTTTCTCCATCGCTCTCGCTCCTGTGGATCTCTGGGAAACGCAAATGTCCGTGTTCGAACGGCTTCAGAGTTGTAATTTGACGAGCACGGAAATACGCTGCACTTTCTTGGCATTTCATCAAGTGAATAAAAAATGCTTCTCTTGATATAGTTCAGCTTAGCTTCACTGCTGGCCGCAGCTAAAGCAATTTTAATTTGCCTGATAGCAGAGAAGACTTGAAAAAGCCATAGAACAATACTTTTAAGCGAGCCCCTCAGATTTTTTGCCATGAATTGGCTCGTTTCGCGTCCCGAGGGTTTTAGTTGTCCCTGATTAGCGGTGTCAGTGACTTGGGCTGACCAGATAAGCATCAGTGCCAAGTCGTGCGGCGCATACATGTACAGCTGGTGCAGGCGGTGCTAATGTACACCATCCCGTCATATCTGTTTCTGTCAGTGGGGAGTTGGCGTCCTGCAAGGAGAGGCAGAGACCAGGAGATTGCATATGTGCAGCTTTTTAACGCCATACAATCGCTTTGCAGGATCCTGCAATCCTGCTCGCTACACGCAACACAATGGTGTCCTTACGATCAACTCCGGAGTCAGCAGCCAAGTCAGTAACATCTCTGGAGTTGAATCCCTGCAGGGTTGCCTGACTCTGTGCCGGATGAGGGACTGCGTTGCTCTCGAGTACCGACCGAGCAGCGGTCTTTGCCGGCTGGTGACTGTCTCAAAAGGATCCAGCGAGTCCAGAGTCCTGGGGACAGAGCCTGGCTCTGAAGTTTTCAAGCTGAAGAATTTCGACGCAGTGATTAATTCGATATTAAGCACCAACATCACTCTTCTCTTCACAAGTAAGCCTTGCTTTTCGTTTTAAAAGCATTTTGTAACCATAGTTAAGTAAAAATTAATTTGACCACAAATTTCAGACACCAGCACTGGTCAAAACGGCAGCATACAGCAGACAACGATAAACGTGACCGGCTGCTATCGAATTGAGATTGCTGGAGCCAAGGGTGGTAGCAACTATGGCGAAGGAAAATATGGCGGTAGGGGAGCCCTGGTCGCTGGAAATGTCAGCCTGACGGCCGGCAGCGTGCTGTCCATTGTCGTTGGTCAGGCTGGCGGCCACGCGAGATCCGAACATGTTGGAAGCGGCGGCGGCGGTGGAAGTTTTGTGTACCGTGCATCGGACAGTGAGCCGCTCATGGCGGCTGGCGGTGGCGGCGGAGCCTCCAGAGACAACCATGGTTCGTTTACCTTTTCATTTTAAGTAGTTTCCTTTTCAATACGTACCAATCAGAAAGAATATTCCAAAATATCTTAATTCGAAGTATATAAACTTTAAGGCACAATTTTGACTTCACACTTACAATCAGAACGCTTTAAAGTTAATTTTTAATGAAACATCTGCGCTTTCACAAATGAAAAAAATCGTCAGCTTTGAAGTTAAATGACTTGCTATCGCGTACATGGTGAATCCTATCTCCAGAGTAGATCGGTGAAATAAATTTAATTTATATTTTGTTATTTTTTTTTGGTAGCTCATAGTCTCTGCACGAGCCTAGTCTGTTATATTTATAGTGTTGTGGCACCGGACTGCATAATGGTACTACATGTAAATAAACCTAAAGTTATTTACATCCACTGAAAAAAGGTTAAACACTTTTCTTCAGGACGCCCCGGTCAGGCTGGAAAAAACGGTTCAAACTCTTACGGCTCAAGCGAGGTAATTTCTTGATATTTTTCTTATAGTAAAAATTGCAGCATATTAAATGTTGCAATTAATTTTAACGATACGTATGGTCTACTATTAAAAAGAATATAGCTAAAGAAAAAACGGTCAAAATATTTAAAAAATATGCTCGATAAATTTACTGTCTTATTAAAACTATGAGTATTTTTTACTCACGACAACACACAACCATTTTATACAGCCCTCTGAGATCGGTATAGGAGGCACAAATGGACAACCGGGCAGTAATGATCCGTCTAGTGCGGACTCAGACAAAAATTACGGTGGCTGCGGCGCTGGCTGGAAGGGTAGAGCAGCCGTTGCGACCAGTAACGAAAATGGTGGCGGAGGTGGTAGCAGGAGGAGTTGGCGGCTCCTCCAGCCAAGGCTCTTCCTACGGCTTGGGCGGCTTCGGTGGCGGCGGAGGAGCTGCTATAGGCGACGGTAGCCCAGCCGTAGGTACCGCTGGAGCTGGTGGCGGCTACAGCGGAGGCGGAGCCGGACTTGATGACGATCTTTCTGGCGGAGGCGGCGGCTCCTTTTGTGGCGGTAGCGGCTGCGTGGCCACCACTGGCGGCAACACGAACAGTGCCCAAGGATTCGTTAGGATTCTGTTTGATTCTGTTATCCCCTACACATGCGCTTGAGGTCTAGAAATTAACACTCATTACAGTCAAAGCAAAATATGATTTTTGTTTAGAAACTTATGCATCAAACCAAAGCCAGGGGAACCGGGAGCAAGATGACAGCGTCACGGGGAAATAATAATTGAATCTTCGGGAAATTAACGGGAAATTAACGGGGGATTAACTGGGGTGCCAGATTCTCAGGTAAAGAGATGGTTAAGAAGTAGGCATAGTACCTACGAGCGTAGGTTATGCGAAGCCGATACCACTCGTATAACCAAAAATCCTACATATTAGTAATAATGTAGCAATATACTACATATACAATTATTCTAGATATCAGTGACTGCAACATGTTTTATTCGATCATATCTTTACTAAAGACACAGAAATGTAGGATTTTTTTAGATGTCCCGCTAATGTTTACATATTATAATGTTTACATATGTACCTACGTTTACCTATCTACTCAAGTTTGCCTGTTTACTCAAGTTTGCCTATTTACTCATGCTTGCCTACTTATTCATGTTTATCTATGTGCATAGGTTTACCTACGTACATTTCCAAAATGTTTGCCTATTTACTCATGTTTGCCAATTTACTCATCCAACTACACTAAATGTGCACCTACGTACCCATGTTAACCTATTTACCCAAGTTTGCCTATTTACTCACGTTTGCTTATGTACTTATGTTTGCCTATCTACTCAAGTTTGCCTATTTACTCATGTTTGCCTATTTACTCAAGTTTGCCTATTTACTCATGTTTGCCTATTTACTCAAGTTTGCCTATTTACTCATGTTTGCCTATTTACTCAAGTTTGCCTATTTACTCATGTTTGCCTATTTACTCAAGTTTGCCTATTTACTCATGTTTGCCTATTTACTCAAGTTTGCCTATTTACTCATGTTTGCCTATTTACTCAAGTTTGCCTATTTACTCATGTTTGCCTATTTACTCAAGTTTGCCTATTTACTCATGTTTGCCTATTTACTCAAGTTTGCCTATTTAGTCATGTTTACCCAGGTTTACTTTATACGTACTTATGCGTTCCTTATGTCAAGACCATAACGTCACGCTTGTAACTCTTGGCACACTTGCCTGCATATACATATGCTATATAATAGTCAGTTTGCCCAACGCAGATGTTTTTTCTCTTCGATGTTGCTGAAAATATACGAAAGAATTCTCTATTCCTTTTTATTGACCTACAGAAAGTGCATTTCGATCTCGCCTCTTTCCCAATCTGAGGAACAACAACTCCTTATGGTAATTTATCGGTGTAGGACTGAGAACCATCCAGTTCTCCTCAGCTGTCATTGTTCTCAGTCCTGCTACAGTTGAACAAATTTAAGCTAACATTTTAACTGATCAAAAATTAAAGAATTCAAAAAAATTTAAAATAACAAAACCGTATACAACAGGAAGTTTAGCATAGTAAAAAATAGAAGCATCTTGTAAGCGCCTAGCGTCACGTATAGTGGCCGTAAATATCACTCAAAAGTATTTCAACAGTGTTGGAGTCACTATTGATGCTAAGTCTTTCTTTGCCGGTTTAGTTTTCACTAGGTTGCTTTGTTTCATAGCTTCAACAGAGCATTCAAGCTCGGTTTAAATAGACGCGGACTTGATGGCTGACTACCTTATTGAAGAGCATGAGATATTTCAACATGATCTTGGGCGTCAAACTGAATATATCGCTCAATAGCTGTCGAAGAGTGTCCTATAACACGAGCGATGTCCCCTCTAGCAAAGCCAGCACGATCGTACCCTCGTACGATGTAGGGTTACTTGCGCCAGTCTTGCTTAGCTAGAGACTGTTGAGGGTACTATTCAACTATTATCTGGAATTTTGTAAAATTTTCTTCGACAGAGAGATGGGCTGAATCAATCCAAAATAGTGTGTTTATTATGTCTAAGAGTGTTTTTGTGTCTTGTAGTGTCACTGCCTCTGTCTAAAGCTGATGGCGAGAACTTCGTTCTGGAAGACGGTGGAGCAGGTGCCGGTGTGCTGGGAGTAGGTCGCCACAGTTCTTCCTCCAGACACGATGCAGATTTGGGACCCATCAGTGAAGCAGTGGATTTCATGGGGTATCCAGTTGTCTCTTGATTCATGACGTGGTGAAATGCTGGTTGTGAATTTGAGCGGAGGGCAGAGGGTGGACGGGATTCCGTCCGAGAGGGTCAACAGGCCTCTCGCTGCTTCCAGCTCTCGCAGGCTGACGTCGCCGTGCGGCCGGGCTAAATGTCTTTAGACGACAGGTGTGTCAATAAATGCGGGAGCAAGTCTCAGAATTTTAGTGCTGTCAAAGATACCGTAGATATCGTAGAATCTGGATTAAGTAACATGAGTTAAGTTAGATTCAGAGAGTTTTTTTAACCAGCGAGCTTGTAGGATTATCCTAGTTTTTGTAAATTAAGGAAGAACTGGGTTCGATTTGTTTAGTCTATACTTCTAACTTTATGCTCCAATTGCTTTTAGTCGCATCGCTTTAAAAAGTTGAGCTGTTGTATAAGAAGGCGTCAGCTTTATGATCTATATCTATACTGTATTGGATTATTTATCTCTGTCCAATACTACTCATAAATGCATACTTTTGTCTGGAGCAAAAACGATTTGTGTACTTTTTGCAAAATAGTTAAAGTATAAACATCGAATACTTCGGCAAAAAAATTATGTAAAGTTACGTACTGTACTCCTCCATTGATGGCTCCTTACGAGCTATAAAGTGCGTCAAAGCATCCACACGATTTACCAGATAAAGAATTTCTTGTGTTCTCTTCCAAAAAGTTAATCGATTAAGTTCGAACAAAGTCGGTTGCTTCTTTAACAATCAAAAGTAACTGTAGCTTGGAATCGAATAAGGGGATTAAGTAATTTTGCTCTCAATTGAACATACAACTCGTATTTTGCTGTCAGCCAGTGGTAAAAACTGTCTACTCGTACGTTTAACACGAATGAGTAAATCAATAGTAAAACAATTGGTTATAGTCATGTATTTGCCTGATGCTGTGCCGGGTGAAAGGCTGCGTTGCGGTGGAGTTCCGGAAGAGCAGCAAACTGTGCCGGCCGCTGCTGACGGTACCAGAGGTGTCAGGGTCTGTCGCCAGCAACAAGACGGGACGTTTGAGAACCGAGGCTCAATCGATAGAGCTCAAGATTGAAAACATTGATGAATTATTGGGCCTGGACACTAAAATCAACGTGAGACGCTTCGTCATGAGTGAGACTTATTTTCAATGCTCTCTCGATTTAGTCGAGACTAACAGACTTGAATTTTCAAAATACCCGTTTTTGCAGACAAAAAAAAATCGAGAGAAACGATTTCTGCGGAGACGAAATGCAACAACATAAGCTCACTTAAGTTGATAAAAAATTCCAAATTTTTTTTACACAGTTCCTAATAAAAATTCGCCAGCACAGAAGATTCCGTCTGTGGTCGCCACTTTTGAGAGTGCAGCTGAAGTCTCTTAATCTTAGCGAGTTGAGGAATGAAGTGAGGGGAGCGGTGTGCGAGGGTTGGACGGATTAAAGCTACCCCTCAGTTTTCTCGTACCTTTTATTTCAGAATAGCCCAAGAAATTTGCTCACTGCGCATGGATTTAAATTTTGCTGAGTATATTTAAAGAGTACCGAGTACCACGTACCGAGTACTGAGATACGTAGCTAGGGGGGCCGTAGCCCAGCGGTAGCGCAGCTGCTCTGGTGTGCCAGCGACCCAGGCTCGATTCCAAGTGCAGTCACATTAATTTGGGGCTGAATTGGAATCTCGGCTTGGCTCTGCTCGTGCAATTAACGGCCTTGAGAGCCAACCCCCCAAGGCGCAGTGAAGTGTACATGCCTAACGATAATACAAAGTTAGGGCCGCTGTACACTCCTGTGTGAGTGTGTGCCTGCGTACGTATCCGCGCGCTTGTATGCCTGCTCAGGGGAGTCGGCGGAATGGGCAGTAATGCCTCTCGCCGGTTGTGTGCCTATGTCGCTTAAAGTGCGCCAGGATGCACACAACCCCCTGCCTCTAATAAAAAAGGTAACTGAGTTACGTAGCTTATTTTTATCTTCAACTTCACGGGAAAAATTACTTTTTGAAAGTTGATTTGTTGCCTTTTCTACAAAAATAGATCGAGAAAATTACATTGAAATTTTTAATCCCGTCGAATATGTAATCCAATTATCCACTTGGTTGACTATGGATCAACTCGATTAGGCTTTATTAGATATGTTTGTGAGTGCTTTTATGGCACTTCTATCATTATTGTTCTACTAGCGAATATAATAACTACCCATTCAGACACTTCAACTGGTCGACATGGCGCCATCCAGCAGATGACAATCAGCGTGACTGGCTGCTATCGTGTCAAGACCGCCGGAGCCAAGGGTGGCGACAGCTTTGGCAGAGATCAGAAACACGGAGGTAGAGGAGCCCTGATCGCTGGCAATGTCATTCTGGCCGCGGGTACTCAGCTGTCCATTGTTGTCGGACAGGCCGGAGGCAAAGTGCATACTGACGAGTACGCTAGTGGTGGTGGTGGCGGAGGCAGCTTCGTGTACCGGACATTGGACAATGGTCTGCTGATGGCTGCTGGCGGAGGCGGAGGCGCATCTTATCAGTACGATAGTGAGAGTTTTCAATTGGTTTTTATCAACAACTTGACAATATGCATCAAATGCAGATGTAGTTTATACCGCATCGTCAACTATGACTCACTTTTTAGGACAGTCAGGTGAGGCGGGAAATAACGGCACGGGATCTGTCGGTACCGAAGATGTAAGTCGGTGCGATTTAGAAAGTTTTCTTTTCATGAAGCGTTTAGACTTCGTAGGTAAAATGTTATAAGCCCTAACTTTAAAAATCACCAAAACGTTACTACTATAAGTAGTAGCACTTCTAAGCATACAACTCAATTTCGCTCAGTGAAACAGCAATACTTTAGATTTAAATGGTTGCAGCCGAATCAGATGGGCATCGGAGGCGCCAACGGACAACCGCGCAGCAACGACCAGAGCACTGCGGCTTCCGAAAGAAACCCTAGCCTGGTGGCTGCGGAGCCGGTTGGCTTGGCAAGCCCGCCGCCGCCCGCGGCAAGCATCTCGTACAGAGACAGAGGCGGTAGTCGCGCCGACGGCTGGGTCGGTGGCAGCGGTGGAAAAGGCAGCCTAGCTGACGGCGGCTTCGGCGGTGGCGGAGGCGGAGCGGCCGCCATAAAAGGAGCGGCAGGAGCCTGCGGAGGCTACAGCGGCGGCGGAGCTGGGACTCCGGACTGGATTTACGCCGGAGGCGGCGGCGGCTCTTCCTGCGGCGGCAGCGGCTGCGTGGCCACCACGGGTGGCAACACGGGCAGCGAGCACAGCTTCGTGCTCCTGCGACTGCTGGTCGACGGCTCCTGCAAGTAGCCACTCTAACGATCACTTTTGCAGCAAAAAAGTGACTATCTTATGCGGAAAATATCGAACTCTGGTTACGGTCATTGAGTAGCGGTTTGAACCACCCTTGTATAAAAATTTACATTATAACAGACGGGAAATTGTAAAGCACACGATTACTTTAACACACCTGTGCAGCAACAGTTGCAGTACGCCCTTACGATCATGGTTTGCATAATTTTGCCTCCAAGACGATAAATACGAGGTATAGTACTATTTGCCATTCATTCTTAGAAGTAGTATACTTGATTGTTTAAAGATATGTGAACAGGCCCTTTCTGACTCGAAATGTTATACGTACACTCGTATGGACTATTTATTGGACTATTGACAGATGAATTGATAGACATACACATGTATCAGTCTACTATAATTACCTATAAAACTGTACTTCGTTAGTATTGATTATTTTTCGCTAATTTTAATTACTATTTTTAATCAGCAAGCGGAGTGATTTCAGAATCTCGAATCTCTTTATTGGACTAAAAAGTATAAAATAAAGATACAAGTCTAATTTAGCTTCTAGAATGGAAATCATAATATTGTGTTAAAGAAATTTACGCGTTGACTCGTGACAGTTACAATTCCTTTTGCTTCATGATCTGACTAGAAGGTAAAACAACAGTGAGATATCAGGGGGCTACCGCTTCTTGCTTCTTTGAATCGTGCCTAAGTAAGCAGAGAAAAGGAAATAGAAGGAGAGAGGCTGCAGGGAAAAGGAGAGAGAAGGAGAGAGGCTGCAGGGAGAAGGAAAGAGAAGGAGAGAGGCTGCAGGGAGAAGGAGAGAGAAGGAGAGGCGGCAGAGAGAAGGAGAGAGAAGGAGAGGCGGCAGGGAGAAGGAGAGAGAAGGAGAGAGGCTGTAGGGCACCAAGAGACAGGGGCGTCCACCAAGAGACAAGGATGCCTATCAAGAGACAGGGACGCCCACTAAGAGACAGGGGCCCACGAAGACATAGGAATGGCAATAAAGAGACAGGGACGCCAAGCAAGAGACAGGGACGCCAAGCAAGAGACAGGGACGCCAAGCAAGAGACAGGGACGCCAAGCAAGAGACAGGGACGCCAAGCAAGAGACAGGGACGCCAAGCAAGAGACAGGGACGCCAAGCAAGAGACAGGGACGCCAAGCAAGAGACAGAGACGCCAAGCAAGAGACAGGGACGCCAAGCAAGAGACAGGGACGCCAAGCAAGAGACAGGGACACCCCCGAACAATGTAGGAGAAACATTCCTGCAGCCTTGTCTGCTTAGATCAGACAAACTGCCTCCAGTAATCTCGGTTCTTTGCTTTTTAATAAGAAACGATGCGTATGCCAGCAAATAACAGTCAGAATTGGTTATTCTCGACGTCAAAGACTTCTGGACAATATAAAAAACACAGATTAATACCCCTTTCAACTTTCGATTACTTTTTAAGAAATATTGCTTCTTCAGTTTAAATTGATCCTGGGATAGGTAAAAATGAAAAGGATAATCCCATCAAACGACAGTAAGAAAGCAGTTATCTACAGCTAGAGGCGTTCCTGACCCGCCTGCGTATATAAAGACTGCATCGCTAAACCAAGATCGAAGGCAACCTCAACTTCCCCTGACAAACCATGGCGAACTCGTCCGTCGTAAGGATACAATTCTACGCCACTCTCAAGGGCGTCTTTGTCGACTGCCTGCCGAATGCGCCAAATCGACGCATATTCTGCCCCATCAGCACAGCCTACGGCATTGTGACCGGCCTGCTGCTGCCTCTGGTGATCGTGTCCGGACTCTTTGGCAACTGCACCACGGCCTGGATCACGCTGGGTCGCGGTGCAGAGCGCTCCCGGCTAAACGTTTACCGGGGCGCCATGGCGATTGCTGACAACGCCTCCCTGCTGGTATCTGGCTGCCTTGACCTGCTTCTCACTCGAGGGCTGCCGTGGGTGAGCGGCGGTCGACTGGGCTTCATCGTGTCAAACTAATCTTCTACAGTTTGCACTGCGCATCGTTTCGTTCAGAAGTGGCTCAGCCTGCAGTCGATGTGCATCTTTCTGGCGATGGTGCTGGACCGAGCTCTGTGCCTGGCCATGCCGTTTCGCTTCCAAGTTGTGTCGTACCGCACGGACTGGCGAGTTTGTGGTGCAGCTGTCGCGGCTTCATTGGCACTGAGCTCCGTCTGTCTGGCTGCGTACGGCTGGGACGAGTTGCAGTTCGGACCCACTGGACCCATGATGACGATCTGCAAAGTTTACTCCAGTATCCAAGGTGCACTCCGAACCCTGTTGAGTGTATACATGGTGCTTTTCTTGCAGCCTCCGACTCTGCCGATACTCTGCGTGCTGCTCGCGAATTGCTACTTGGTCTTCAAGCTGGTCGCCATCTTGCGACAGCACCGTCAGCTCTCGACTTGGCTTGGAACAGCTGCTGAGGAAAGAGACAAGATGTCTAACACAATTCTGTGCGTAGCCATGTCTGTCCTTCTCGCTCTGTGCTCTCTACCGAGTGTTCTAATCATTCTTGCAGTTGAATTTATTCGAGAATATGACACGGTGGCAGATGCTCAGCTTCTCCGCGCTCTGGTGAGAATTTCGAAAGTAAGCGAGGCGCTGGTCATCTTCAACCAAAGCGGCAACTGGCTGCTTCTGCTCTGGAAGAACCCAAATTATCGGCAGCGGTTCGTGACTCTGTTCCGTGTGCAGCGTTGCAGCAATTGCAGGAAAGACTCTGGTCGCTCGGGTCCTACAGATCCAGACTTGCACCAGATAAACAATTTCGCTAGCCTACAGGCTTGACTCCAAGACGGACGGAAACCTTGACTAAATTGAGAAACTAACCGGAATTTATTTTCTTTTGTAGCACATTTTCGTTGTCTTTAAGTACTTCATTGAATAATACCGTTTGTTTTTGTAAGAATTTTAACAAAAAATGAAAACCTATTTCGAAAATTTAAACAGCGAGGCTCGCTTTACAAAACGTTCATTTGAACAATACTTTTGTGAAAATATTGAATTGCACTATCGTGGCACAACGAACTATCACAATTTTATGCACAATACTCTTTTTCAAAATGTAACTAGGACGTAATTGTCGAATCAGATTCGCAGATATACGATCTACTGGATGTACGCTGACAAAGAGATGATTAAATGTATATTCAGTATGCTTAACTTTTTGCTGTCCTAAAATTTTATATCGACTGAAATAGACAAAACATCAGTTATATTCATAACTTTTTTTGCCCTGGAATATGCTTTGATATGCATATTTTTAACTTAAGTTACTGCCAGCAAGGAATTTAGATAAGAGTTAAACCGTGGTGAATGCATGGTAAGAAGCTGGTACAAGCGTATTGTATTGCCTCATTTTCTTGCCTGTGGATTATGTATGATCAAAGACAGGGCGTTGCCACCGGGGGGGGGACAAGGGGACATGTCCCCCCCAAATAAAAGCCAAGGGGGGACAGGCCAATGGTTTGTCCCCCCCACCCCACCGTGTGACACGTTGTGGAAAACAATAATTTTGTTTCAGGGCGCCTAAATATAGCACCTGCAGTACTAAAATAAGTACCTGCGATGCCAAAATCAGTGCCTGCGGCGCTAAAGTGAGTACCTGCGACGCCAAAATCAGTGCCTGCGGCGCTAAAATGAGTACCTGCGATGCTAAAATCAGTGCCTGCGGCGCTAAAGTGAGTACCTGCGACGCCAAAATCAGTGCCTGCGGCGCCAAAATGAGCGCTGACAACACCGACTCTCAAAATCGTGTACATGTAGGGATTTAGTCAGATGCATGTACATGTAAAATTCTTTGCTTTGCCCCCCCCCCCACCAAAAAATCCATGGCGACGCCCCTGATAAAAAAATCATACGCTTCACCACACCCTATTAGATCAAGGACAAAGACGGAGTAAATTGCAGAGACGTGTAAGTCTTAAATTAAGTAGCGGCTTAAATCTGGCTCTCGGTCACGAAGGTTTTAATTAAAAAACGAATCTTAATCTTAGTAATTCTTAAGCTTCTTTCACTAGAAGGTCACTAAAAAAATAAGCGGAGGCGGCAAATGCGGCGAGACCCGAGCAGTTTCCGATTTGCCTCGGTGCGCTGCTGTTCGAGAGCTCGACTTCAACATAGTGCAGTTGCTGAACCAGCTAAACCATCTCATCAGATGATTCCCATTTCCAAATAAATTTTTCTTCGATATTCAGAGTTTAGCTATTAGACATCATCCTGCTTCATTTGAAGCCATAGTGAAATTAACTTTTGAATGTATTTTGACTAGGTGACATTTTTTTCTATCTTTTGCCTAGCAACAACCAAAAATCTTTATTCGACACTGTTGTTGTCATTGCAAGCTGTAACCAGAGTACGAATGTTTCCGCATAAGTTAGGCACTTGTATTGCCGAAAAAGTTACAGCTAGAGTGGCTAGTTGCAGGCGCCGACCAGCAGTCGTAGCAGCACGAAGCCGTGCTCACTTTTTATGTTGCCACCCGTGGTAGCCATGCAGTCGATGCCACCGCAGAAAGAGCCGCCGCCGCCTCCGGCGTAACTGCTGCGACTCCCGGCTCCGCCGCCGCTGTAGCCTCCGCCGGCTCCTGCCGCTCCTTTTATGGCGGCCGCGCCTCCGCCTCCGCCACCGCCGAAGCCGCCGTCAGCTAGGCTGCCTTTTCCAGCGCTGCCGCCGACCCAGCCGTCGGCGCGACTGCCGCCTCTGTCTCCGTACTCTTTGCGTGTGCGGGCGATGGCGGGCCTGCCAAGCCAGCCGGCTCCACAGCCACCATGTTTTCTATCTTCAGCCGCAGTGCTTTGGTCGTTGCTGCCCGGGTTCCCATTGATGCCTCCGGTGCCCATTTGATTAGGCTGCAACCATTTAAATCATTAAAGCATTACTTGCAGTAGTAGCTTAGTGCTCATTTTTAAGTTATGGCCTATACAATTTGAACTTGAAAAGCTTCAAAAAAGACAACTTTCCAAAACGCATCGACTTACATCTTCCGTACCGACAGATCCCGTGCCGTTATTTCCCGCCTCACCTGGTTGTCCTAAAAAGTGAGTCATAGTTGATGATGCAGAATAAACTATATCTGCGTTAGATGCAGTTTGTCAAGTTGTTGACTGACTGACCTGACTGGTGGTAAAAAAAGTGTCAAATATAAAAATCGATCGACAACTCTCACCATCGTACTTATAAGATGCGCCTCCGCCTCCGCCAGCAGCCATCAGCAGACCATTGTCCAATGTCCGGTACACGAAGCTGCCTCCGCCGCCGCCACCACCACTAGCGTACTCGTCAGTATGCGCTGTGCCTCCGGCCTGTCCGACAACAATGGATAGCTGAGTGCCCGCGGCCAGAATGACATTGCCAGCGATCAGGGCTCCTCTACCTCCGTGTTTCTGATCTCTACCAAAGCTGTCGCCACCCTTGGCTCCGGCGGTCTTGACACGATAGCAGCCAGTCACGTTGATTGTCATCTGCTGGATGGCGCCATGTCGACCAGTTGAAGCGTCTGAATGGGTAGTTATTATATTCGCTAGTAGAACAATAATGATAGCTCGTACAAGTGCCATTAAATCGCACACAACCATATTCAAGTTGATTAATAGTCAATAAAGTAGATAATTCTATTAAATATTAGACAGGATTGAACATTTGAAAGTATATTCACGATTTTCCTTCATAGAAAAGACAGTAAATAAACTTTCAGAAAGTGATTTTTCCCGTGAAGTTGAATGTTAAAAAATAAGCTGCCACAGCTAAGTAATCGGTACTCGGTACTCGGTACTCGGTACTCGGTACTCGGTACTCAATACTCGGTACTCGGTAGTCGGTACTCAATACTCGGTACTCGGTACTCGGTACTCAATACTCGGTACTCGGTACCCGGTCACCCTAATTGGGTTAGAGTGCTCGGTACTCAATACAGGGAGGTGTTTTTGACAATTTTGACAATTTTATCAACTTTAGTGAGCCTACATGTATGCTGTTAAATTTCTTCACAGCAGAAATCGTACTTCTTTTCTTTTAATTGTCTGAAGAAACGGAACTATTGCAATGCCAAGTCTGTTGTTCATTCAGAATTTGCGCACAATAGAAACTCGAGAGAGCATTGAAAATAAGTCTCACTTGTGAAGAAGCGTCTCACGTGGAATTTAGTGTTCAGGCCCATCAATTCATCAAGGTTTTCAATCTTGAGCACTATCGATTGGGCCTCGGTTCCCAAACGTCTCGTCTGGTTACTGCAGACGGACCCAGGCACCTCTGGCACCGTCAGCAGCAGCCGGCACAGTTTGCTGCTCTTCTGGAACTCCAACGCAACGCAGCCTTTCGCCCGGCACAGCATCAGGCAGCCCTGCTTTGATGCCATCCCGGGGAAGTTCGACACTTGGCTGCTGATAGACGAGTTGATGACGAGGACTCCTTCGTGTTTTGCGTAACGAGTTTTGTTGCAAGTGGCTGAAAAAATGTTCGATGCATGTTCAGTGGCGCAACCAGGGGGGGGGGGGGGGGCGGTCGCCCCCCCCCTTAGGCGGGGGACCGAAAAAAAATCAAAGGGGGGACCAAGCGAATTTTCGCCAAAAACAGAGCCACCCCTCCGCCGCCCCCCCTCCCGGGACTTTACCCTCAGAATCCGCCCCCCCTTGAAAAATTTCTGGTTGCGCTACTGTGCATGTTTGAGTGGATTGCTACAAGCGTAATTGCGTTTTGAACGGTATCGGTATAGAATATTATATATAAAAGATTTTCAGTTTCCAATTTTCAGAAAGCGTTGCTTTAACTCCGCGTTGACAAAGAAGAAGTGCTTTTCTGATAATCAGACAGTGTAGCTTCAAGATGGCAGCTCCTTATGGACCGGATGAGAACTGCACAAATCCACCTCTATTGTTCGTACACACGAGCGCAAAAGTTTGCCCCCGCTTAGATAACTTCAGATTTGAGCTACTATCTAATCACGTAAATTAAAAACTTAAGAGGCAATTGTAAGATCTTACCGATAACCGGAACAGCGAAAAATTCACACACTAGATGGATAATAATCAATTTCCAAAGCATATTTGTGCGAAGCTTGAACAAATGTCTATGTCTTGAACAAACGGCTTGACACGAGTTGTAAGGAAAGTGGCATTTTAATCCATTAAAGGGGAATACATTAACCTATTTCAGAAACTGCATTCTGCATCCAGGATGCTATTGGCTTCAGCTAAGAGCTCGAAAGATACGTCTCCCGCTGTAGCGGCGCTGATTGGCTGTCAGAATTTTGCAGTTTTTTTGGTCCCAAAACGGTCGAATTTTTTCTTGACACGTTTTTCTATAGAATTAAAGAAATTTTAACTAATAGAAGTATATTTATGGAGCAAAAAATGTGCAATATCTGGTGTATCATAGACTCTCGCGCCATAGTACGAGTATCTGTAAAGAGCCCCAAGGTGTATGCTTATATATACCTGGTGATTTGAAAGGCAGGGCCGCTATAAAACCAGTTGAGTGTGTGCCTTCGTACGTATCCGTGTGCGGCTTTCTCAAAACTAAACTATCCAACATGATTGCTGCAGTAATATTACAGTAAGACCAAAAGTTAATACATAGAGTGTGCGGGTCATCTGGCATCGTGTTTTCTGCTATACTTCACTGAAACTTGAATAATAATCCATACGCCAAAATTCTGCAAAGCTAAAAGCTAGAAACATCTTCTGTCCTGTCAATAAAAATAAAAAAACTTGATTCAGTGTCTTCCTTTGGTAAAAGCCAGTAATATACACTGTTGACTGAATCATGGTAAAAAGCTAGCTTTCTGTCATCTCAAAAATGCGCTGACTGCGTGACGAGCTGAAAGGTTTAAAAACGGTTCCATCAGTGTCATCAGATTTTCCGACAAGCGACAGAAAACTACAGTAATAGCTCGAATTATGCACAGATACGTCGTAGTTTTGCTCCATCGTTACAATACATGACCATAAACAATTGCTTTACTATTGATGTACTCATTCAGGTTTAACGTACCAGTAGAGCGTTTTTTACCTCTGGCTGACAGAAAAATGAGAGAAGTAATTTTCAATTGAGGATAAAATTAATTAATTCCTTTATTCGGTTCTAAACTACACAAACTTTTGATTGTTAAAGAAGCAACCGACATCATTTAACTTGATCGAATAACTTTTTGGAAGAGAACGCAAGAAATTCATTATCTATCGAATTCGAAGTATTCTATGTTTATACGCTCGTAATTTAACCATTTTGTAAAAAGTGCACAAATAGTTGTTGGTTCAGACAAAAGTATGCATGTACGAGTAGTATTGGACAGAGATAAATAATTCACTACACTATAGATAGAGATCATAAAGCTGACGCCTGCTTGTACACCAGCTAGATTTTTTAAAGCGATGCTACTAAAAACAATTGAAGCATGAAGTTAGAAGAATAGAGTAAAAAATCAAACCCATTTCTTCCTTTATTACTAAAAAGCAGGATTATCCTACAAGCTCGCTGATTGCAAAAACTTTCTGAATCAAAGTTGACTTATGTACTGAATCTAGATGGTAGAGAAGGCTTTTACGGTATCTTTGAAAGCATTAAAATTCTGAGACTTGTTCCCGCGTTTATTGACACATCTGTCTATGAAGAAATTTAGCATGCAAATAGGCTTTGAATGAAGTTTTCACATTCTCATTCAGCATATACTGGCATATAGCGCAGAAGCTTGTTTCAATCGGACTTGTTTAACTCTCTACAAAACCGAAAACAAGACTAGTACATACTACAGTATAAATATGAAGTATACATAAAGAAAGACTCGCTTCATCCTTCAATATCATATTTGTCATAGCTTTGTTATCTTATACCACAATATATTCTCCATTGAGACTTTTATGCTTGCTTGCGTTTAGCAAAACAGCAGATATAAACTTAGTGGGTGTTTGACTTTTTAACTTACATGTAAGTTTAAAATGTTTTTCACATA
This sequence comes from Macrostomum lignano, assembly GCA_002269645.1. Lineage (NCBI taxonomy): Eukaryota > Metazoa > Platyhelminthes > Macrostomidae > Macrostomum > Macrostomum lignano. Next base: position 28,668 of record NIVC01000872.1, on the reverse strand, counting down.
TCTTCTACTATGTATGCATAATTAATTAAGCAATCGTACAGCTGACTGGCCGGATGTAAGAAATTTCCTACATGAAACATTAATTGAGCTATCCAACTAAAGTTTGAGTGATTCAAGCTCTACAAAAGGGGTTTTTGAACATTAGGTAAAAATATTTAACTTTATTAGTCGGGGGAATTCGGAGCAAGTCAAGGTTGGCTTACGTGTAATTAGCGAGAATGCAAGCTGTTATGACCACAAGGCAAATTACAATGGTATGCTACTTGTTGAGCAGAATGGGTTCCGGCCCCATCTAGGCACAGTGGCGCAGATCCAGGCTCTTCGCCGAGTCATCGAGAAAGTGTGGACCCGCCAGTCGAGCCTGATTGCTCTGGAAAGCCTGGAAGGCTTTCGACTACCATAGGTCGTGAGGGCCGTGCACCCAAATGCGTATAGCGTGCCAAAGCAGCAGATCGGTCTCACGACCAGGCAAGACTGACGCAAGCACTCTAAAACGCGCTGGCTTCGCTTGAGAGAATATCGCTCGTGTTACAGGAAAATCTTCTCAGCTTTTGATCGATATATTCAGCTTGACGTCCAAAATCATGTTAAATATCGCAGGGTCTTCAACCAGGTGGTCAATCATCAAGTCCGTCTATTAAAACCGAGCGTGAATAAGAACAGTTGATAAATGAAGGTGATAATCAACATGTTTTAATGCCGATGCATTTCGTCCACAATGGACATCGTCAGGGCTTACCACATACTATAAACACTAGATAGGCCACTCAGGCTAATTTTCACAACATGACAGTTTATTCTACTTTCTGCTTAGTAGTGATAAAACATTTTAGCGTTTTTTATATTTAAAAAATTAAAAATCAAGATGAATACAATGCAGCAATTGTATTATGATATTATTAGCAAAAATAAACTTTTAACTATAATATTGTAATAGGGTCGATCTTTTATTCTTACTAATAGTAGTTTTAAGCGGGTTTAATGAGCTATTTTTACTCAGCCAATCAGTGAATTTCCTTGTTTAAATCCCTAAATTGTTTTGTTTTAAATAATCTCAGCCAATGGAGTTTAATACTTTGTTAAAATTTCGTAAACTATTTTTGTTATAATTAATTTCAACCAATCAAATTGAGTTTTATCCCCTATATAAACGAAACAATTTACCAAAAATAAAAGTAACTTGCTCTTCCGCGAATCTTCGCGAGCTCGCTCTCAATCGGAGAAGCAGCGTTTGACATTCAAACCAAAACGTAAGTTAAAACCTGCGAGTCTTAGTTCTTTGTACGAATACAGAACTAGGGATCAGAATAGGGAGAAACCAGAGGTCGTGGAGACCCAGAACTAGGGATCAGAATAGAGAGAAACCAGAGGTCGTGGAGACCCAGAACTAGGGATCTGAATAGGGAGAAACCAGAGGTCGTGGAGACCCAGAACTAGGGATCTGAATAGGGAGAAACTAGAGGTCGTGGAGATCCAAGATAGAGGTCTAAAAATAAGGAGAAATTTAAGGTCGTACAGACTCTAAGAAAGCCGTACTGGCTAATAATAGGTATTAGGCGCTAGGAGATTAGGCATTAGCTACTGCTGGACACCCTTGATCCTCGGAAAACGCTAGGCTTTCGGACTAAACTAGGGAATTAGACAGTGTCTTACCGCTCGGGCACTACACGCTATCACAAGGTTTCCGAGAAATCGTGTGAAATTAGAGAAAGGTCATAGTTTAGGGCAGCCAATACTACTAGAAATAGGCAGCTTAGTGATAAGAACCAGAAAGTCTGTAAAGACTCGGTGGCTTTACGGTGAAATCGCAGTTAGGAACGATTACGTCTGCGACAACTTGGTGACATCTAGTGGGATCTAGAAGAAGGAGGAAACACGTCTGTGACAATATCTACGACAAAAAGCAATACTGCGAATGCTTTAGATTGCATTGACGGCCATATAATTGCAGTTAACTACTTAGCAAATACAAGCTATTATATACTCCATATTTTTTTATCTAAATAGAATGATTTCTCATCAATTAATCAGCTCATCGCAGTTTGTGAAACTTTCGCAGCGTGCTGCTCCTGCTCGTCGCTGCTCGCAGGCTTCTCACCTCGCAGCGGCACCAATGATGCAGTCGCAGCTGTGCAAACGTGCTGCATACCTGACGCTGCACATGTGCAGCGTGTGAGCTGCACGCCGGCAGTGCAACTGCTGCAGCTGTGAACAAAGCAGCCAATCGTTTAGCTACCTGCGGCTGCACAATAAAACTGTGCGATTGCGCAACGAAGGCAGCCTCCATCTTGCAGAACTCGCCCAAAGCCGCAGGTGAAGGATGCGTGAGGCCGATGACTGCGTGGGGCGGTCGCTTGTGCTGCATGTGACAGCCAGACGGAAGTGACACTGTCAGCTCCGCCCTGCAGTCGCTGCAGTCCAATACGCCACTCTTTTTCAGCACATAACCAGCTACGTATTCAGTGGCCTCGTTCAGTACTGCATCGTCTTGGACAGTAGCCAGTTCTATCGGTTCGTGCAGCAGCGGGATGGCTGCTTCGTTTGAATTGCTGCCATAGGCTTCACTCGGCAGTGTCCAGTCACTGGTTGCAGTATTGCTGTCGTCTCGTCCTACTGATGCGCAAGCTGATGCGCCGGAAGCTGAGATCGCAGCTGAGCAGCCGTTGCATTTCGTCCTCAATGGACATCGTCAGGGCTTACTAAATTTATTAAACGAAATGAAATTCTGCTCTTATATATTGACTTGAACAATTAACTATTTGACAGGATTAAAAAATTAAGGTACATAGCAGGGTACACAAGTTTGGGTGAAAGGCGTGATGCAAATCAAAAACAGTCCAATCCGGTTATTGAGAGAGCTAAAAAAGTTGAAGCTGACGGCTAGCACCCCCATGGCAAGCTGATTGTTCAGAGTAGGTTGTTGGGCCTTAATGTGCATAGCCTCTAATAAGCTAAGTTTGTTGTCGTTCTTACAAAATTGTATATTCTTAATTATTTCGTGTGGTTCAGTGTCACAACAGCTCTTGAATTGACTTAAACAATTAACTATTTGGCAGGAGTAAAAAATTAAGCACATAACAGTACAAAACATGTTGATTATCACCTTCATTTATTTGCTGTTTATTAAGCGAGCTACCACAGAATACACCAGAATGCTCAATTAGCTTCCAAATCGAAAGCCGAATTACGAGCTATAAAACCATAGACACTACTCCTGAGGTGAAGAAGAGATAAGTAGTACTGAAATTTGAGAAGTGGTCACCTTTTTGTACGTCCATTCGAGGGGGAAAATTATATGGACAGAAAAGTCCCGATTGTATATTTGCAGCTGTAGCGACATGAAAATGTAGATATTAATTGTGAACATTCAACGCAAACTAGAACAGTTTAAAAACAGCAGTATGAGCAGCAGTTTAAGCCTCAAACAACAGGCAAATCTGGTCGAAAACCATCTCCATCTTTTGCACTGCTTTCAAGACTGCTTCACTTGGTACGTACAGACCGCCATCTTCAGTGTGTGGCATATTCTTTTTTTCCAGGAAACGCATGCCCTCATTGCAACCATAGCGACTCAGAAGACCAATTTTGCAGTCCTGGCAAGCGGTGCGCAACCGCAACAAGCAATGAAGCATCCAACCCCAACATAGGCACACTTTTCTCCAAATATTCCTGAATCTTCATAGACAATTGTGTCAATGCCAGGCACGCATTCTCGTCAACGGAACGCGATAGAGAATTTCTCACCATCCGCTTTGATTTCATCGGTGATTGGCTGAATGAGATCGGTTAACATGGAAACTGAACTGTCGGGTTTGCAGTTGTTAGCAAACGATGAGCAGACAAGTAACTGGTTGACAGCCAGTGAGCGGAATGCCGCAGCAGCTTCTTTGTACTCAGGACAGTCATTGAAGCCGTCTCGTCGTCGGAGCACGCAAAGCCATTTTCTACGTGATCTTGAGTAAGATTTCTGGACAACACAGATTTGGAGCGGCCAAAAGGGGTATAAATCTAAGGAACGCAGGCAATTAAGCTGAGTTATTATACACTAGGCATCAAATAGATAGGATAGATGGACGGAAAGGCAAGCGAAAAACATCGTCTATGGTAAAATCGATCCCATACACTCGGGTTGATAAAAAAAGCCAGCACTACTCACAAATCACTTCACCTTAGAAGTAGTGTAACTAGCGAAAAGTTAGCTACGCAGGGAGCTTGATTGAGCGATGAAGCGAAAAATCGCAGGGAGCTTGATTGAGCATTCTGGTGTATTCTGTGCGAGCTACATTGCCTAAGAACAGTTGAAGCTATGAAACAAAGCAACCTAGTGAGTGCTAAACCGGCAAATAAAATTAGGCTTAACATCAATGGTAACGCCAGTTCACTGTTGAATTACTTTTGAATGATATTTACGGCCACTATACGTGACTCTAGGCGCTTACAAGACACGTCTATTTTTTAATATGCTAAACTTCCTGTTGTATTCAGTTTTGATATTTTTAATTTTTTGAATTGTTTAATTGTTGGTCAGTTAATTTTAGTTTAAATTTGTCCAACTCTAGCAGGACTGAGAACAATGACAGCTGAGGAGAACTGGATGGTTCTCAGTCTTAGAAACGAGAAAATTACCATAAGAAGTTTGTTGTTTCTCAGATTGAGAAAGAGGCGAAATCGAAATGCACTTTATGGAGGTTAATGAAAAAAGAAATAAGGAATTCTTTTGTATATTTTAGCAACATCGTAGAAAACCAACATCTGGGTTGGGCAACTGACTAATAGCAAATATAGTTGCATTAAAGTGTGCAAAGAGTTGCAAGCGTGACGTTATGGTTTTGACATAAGGAAACGCATAAGTATGTATACGCATATGTTAAAAATCGATAGATAGATTAAAATGGTATAGATTAATGGTATAACTAGATATAGACAAACTATGCTATTGTGAATGTAGGACGGGAAATCTATAGCGGGACATTTATCCTATAAAGCAAATTTGTTGGGCAGCAGTGGCAAGCTAGTACTACTCAATAATTCAATGAAGAAATTCAATCGCTTCAAACTGCGTGGCGTTGAAACATTTGGTCGCCTATAATTTAGGTGCGTCACATATTCACGCTACCGACTAGTCAAAAGTACGTAGATTTTCAAAAAAAAACGTTTTAAAATTTTCAGATTTTTTAAAAACAAAGATAAAAAAGAAAAAGAATCTACATTTTTGTGGCTTTAGTAAATAAATGATCGATTAAAACATGTTTTAGCCATTGATATCTAGACTAATAACATATATGTAGTATATTGCTACATTACGAGTATTATTAATGTAGGATATTTGGTTATAATATCGGCTTCGCACAACCTACGCTTGTGGGTACTATGCTTTGTTCTTAACTGTCCCTTTACCTGCGAATAGCGGTTTCATCTGGGGCCCGTGCTATAGAATACTCTTAACTCCTAAATCCTTAAGAGTGTCCTAACTCCTAGCTCCTAACTGGCTTTTCTGTGCTATAGAATCAAGAGTAAATTTTAGGAGCTAGGAGGCTCTTTAAGGACGTTAGGATACTCCTTATGGAATTTAGGAGACCTCATTAAGGTTTGCCGCGTGCTATAGAATAAGGAGCGGAGCGTAGGAGCTAGGAGCTAGGAATTGCCGTTTAGGAGTGAGTTTTAGGAGTGCGTGTCCTATAGAAGGAGCGAAACTCATTTCTAGCTCCTAACTCCCAGTTAAGACTTCAAGGGCCAAATCTCACTCTTAGGTTATAGTAGGATCGTGTGATTTGTTTCTTTTTTCGTGTTTTCGGACAGTGAGCTAGGCGGACGATGAGGGAGCTAATGATCGACGACCTAGACAATTTAAGCATAGGATTAACTGTTTTGAAGAATATAATACTGTGTCACGATTTTCGCTCAATGAGAATCAACTCGCTAGCCTGACGAATTGAATTCGAAATCGAATTGAATACCGAACTCGTTGTAACTATGCTTTAAGTGCCGAACAGCAAGTGAGGCTTTCGATTCGCTTTTTGGCCACAGGAGCAGACTATAGAACGATTGGAGATGCACATGGAGTCTCAAAAAGTACAGTGTTTTCTACGCTTCAACGCTTTAACAAACGCAACTTTTTGGTTTGCTTGCATTGTTTGAATTCACGAATTGCTCCTATAATTACTCCTTAAGGTGCGTACATTTAGGAGTTTAATATAGCACGCAGATTGGCAGATTCCTTAGCCAATCGCCTTACACTCCTTAGAACTCCTCCTCACTCCTATGCTGCACTCCTTAAAACAACTCCTAGCTCCTAACTCTTGATTCTTGAACTCTATAGCACACAAAATCGATTCGCTCCTTGCTAGGAGCACTCCTGACTCCTAACTCCTTACTCTTTGCTCTTAAATCTATAGCACGGGCCCCTGGCGCTCCCGTTAATCCCTCGTTAATTTCCCGTTAATTCCCCGAAGATTCCATTATTATTCCCCCTGTGACACTGTCGTCTTTCTTCGTTTCCCCTGGCTTTGGTTTGCTGGATAAGTTTCTAAACAAAGTTTTTTATTTTGCTTTGGCTGTAATGAGTGTTACTTTCGGCCGTCACCCTATGCTTTCCAAATCCCCGATCAATTTTTTCAAGCGCATGTGTAATGGATAACAGAATCAAACATAATCTTAACAAATCCTTGGGTACTGTTCGTGTTGCCGCCAGTGGTGGCCACGCAGCCGCTACCGCCACAGAAGGAGCCGCCGCCTCCGCCAGAAAAATCTTCTCTCAGTCCGGCTCCGCCTCCACTGTAGCCGCCGCCAGCTCCGCCGCCACCTTTGGTACTACCGTCGCCGGTAGCAGCTCCTCCGCCGCCACCGAAGCCGCCCAAGCCGTAGGAAGAACCTTGGCTGGAGGAGCCGCCAATCCAATTTTCATTTTTGCTACCACCTCCGCCACCATGTTCGTTACTGTTCGCAACGGCTGCTCTACCCTTCCAGCCGGCGCCGCAGCCACCGTAATTTTCGCCTGAGGGCGCATTAGACGGATAATTACTGCCCGGTTGTCCATTGATGCCTCCTATGCCGATCTCAGAGGGCTGTATAAAACAGTTGGGTTGTGTCGTGAGTAAAAAATACCACTCGTTGTTTTAATAAAACAGTCGAGATATCAAACATACTCTGTTGATTTTTTTACCGTATATACTTCCTTATATTCTTTGTAATAGTAGACCATAATATTCGTTATAATTATCGTTATAATTATTTGTAAGATTAAATTTTTTGCAATTTTTACTGTGATAAGAATATCAAGAAATGCTAAGAATAGTAGGGGCACTTTTAACTTTGCACTTAAACTTTTATCTTTGCTCTATAGTATTTATGGAGCCAGTTAAGTACTATAACTACAACCAAAACTACACTAAGCTAGTGGTCTTCAATAGTCACAAGGTACGAGCTAAATTCATTTGAAAATTAGCAAAAACCCTTTCTACTACTAAAATACTACTAAATGCATAAATACAAATAGTGTGAAGCCAGAAGGAACTCATATCTTATTTTAGTCCGTGAGACGAATAAGTGCGGAATGACAAAAAGAATGACTAAAATATGCGAATGCAAAATCGGGTTTAAAAACTGTTTAAAAATTATTGTTTTGGAACGAACTCAAAATTTGGCAGAAATAAAAGTACTTTATGGACTTCACAACCGTGTCAATATTTGACTCAATCCAGGTCCTGATACGGTTTATTCTGATTGTTTCTGTTCTATTTTGAACATTTTAAAGAAGGTACTTAGTGAAAAAAACTTTCCGAATCGCAATGACTGTGAATCCAGCTTTAGAGTTGACTTTTAAGGTATCTTTCTAATCTAGAGTGATACACTTAATTAAAAAGCTTGTTCTCAGGTTTATCAAAAGACGTTGAGCATCAAAACTTATTAATTATCATCGAGTATTACCAAAACTAATTGTCATAAAATTACCGTGTTTGAGCCACGTGAGTCTGAACCATTTCTTCCGGCCTCACCCTGGCGTCCTGAAAAAATGGTGTTTAACATTTTTCAGAGGACCTAACACTTTAGGCTTTTTATAGTACCATTATGCGCTCCGACGTCACAACACTATAAATTTAACAGACTAGGTCCATACAAGGACTACCTGAATAGAACTTGGCAAAATATAATTTAATTTTTTCTTGTCAATCTACTCTGGAGATGGTTTTTCACCCATACAAGCTAGCAACTTCGAAGCTAAACGAGTGTTTAAAGTTGTAGAAGCGTATGTAGATGTTCTTTTAAAATTCAACTCTAAAGTGCTCTGATGTTGAGTATCGAGTCGAAAATTGTGCCTACAAATTGATTTAATTAAAGTAAGCTATTCTGGAAACTTCTTTCTAATCACATGTTACGGTACGAGCAGTCAGTATTTAAAAGGAAACTTCAGTTCAACGAACCATGTTCGCTTCTGGAGGCTCCGCCGCCACCGCCAGCCGCCATGAGCGGCTCACTGTCCGATACACGGTACACAAAACTTCCACCGCCGCCGCCACCTCCAACATAACCGGATATCGCGTGGCCACCAGCCTGACCAACGACAATGGACAGCACGCTGCCGGCCGTCAGGCTGACATTTCCAGCGACCAGGGCTCCCCTACCGCCATATTTTTCTCTGTCAAAGTTGCTACCACCCTTGGCTCCGGCAATCTCAATTCGATAACAGCCAGTCACGTTTATCGTTGTCTGCTGTATGCTGCCGTTCTGACCAGTGCTGGTGTCTGAAATTTGTTGTCAAATTAATTTCTACCTAACTATGGTTACAAAATGCTTTTATTACGAAAAGCAAGGCTTACTTGTGAAGAGAAGAGTGATGTTGGTGCTTAATATCGAATTAATCACAGAGTCGAAATTCTTCAGCTTGAAAACTTCAGAGCCAGGCTCTGTCCCCAGGACTCTGGACTCGCTAGATCCTTTTGAGACAGTCACCAGCCGGCAAAGACCGCTGCTCTGTCGGTACTCGAGAGCAACGCAGTCCCTCACCCGGCACAGAGTCAGGCACCCCTGCAGGGATTCCACTCCAGAGATGTTACTGACTTGGCTACTGACTCCGGAGTTGATCGTAAGGACACCATTGTGCTGCGTGTAGCGAGCAGGATTGCAGGATCCTGCAAAGCAATTGTAGAGCGTTAAAAAAGCTGTACTTATGTAATCTCCTGGTCTCTGCCTCTCCTTGCAGGCAGGATGCCTGTTAGTAGCACCGTCTGCACCAGTTGTGTAGGCCGCACGACTTGGCGCTGATGCTTAACTTGTCAGCCGGAGTCACTGACACCGCTAACGTTCACTTAGAGTAGGGGTCGGCAAACTCCGGCCCGAGGGCCGCATGCAGCCCGTGAAGCCTCTCTCTATCCGTCCCGTCGGGTAGAGAGTCTCTCTCTCTCTCTCGCCTCTCTCCTCTCTCCCCCTTTTCTCCTCTCTCCCCTCTCTCCCACCTCTTCTCGCCTTTTCTCTACTCTCATCCTGTTTGTCGCGTCTCATCTCTCATCTTTTTTCTGTCCTTCCACTCTGACCCGAAGCCATCTACCAATTTTAGGTGGAAAATATTGCAGACCCTTTGACTTGGACGGATAATACAGAATCCACTATTATGCAGATCAATTGACTTACCTTGAGCAGCATCGAAGCAAACACAGCAACAGACCAGAAGAATGAACAATCCGAAACTTATTGATTCCATAACGAAATTTTAACGCGATCTTGCAAATATCTTTCCAAGCTTTAAGTCGGATGCCTACAGTTACCTTCTACGTCTTATTTTTGAAAGAATTCTATGTGAGCGTAAAGTTTTAGCTGGTTGCTAGGACAGCCACTCGCCATCGTCTATTCCTGCCTTCCTTGCGAGGCGCACGCCGCCCTTCCTTATATCTTATCCAATCCCATGCTTAAGGTTTCTGAGCCCCAGATGCATGGCTCCCATGCAATGGCAGTGTGAAGACGACTTGCTCTTGAGGCTGTAAATTGTTCCATGGAAAATTCCTACCGGCTGCTTCACCCTAGGCTAAAGCATATGGATGAGTTGGCAGCTCCTCAAAACTCTTTTTTGAAAATGCTTCTGACTTCTGGCAGTAGTTTTAACCATGTCTAAAAGATAGACGCAGTTAGAGCCACAGCAGAAACTTTCTAGAAAAAAATGCTGAAAGAAAGCATTCTGCTTCCATCTTTACCTTTATAAACATTACTTAGCTCGCAGGATTGCAATTCTGTAGTTTTGAGTAGCAAATCTACCAGGAAAGTATAGTTCTATCGAAAATGCGAGACACTGCAAGCCATATTATTCCAGACTTTTAAACTTTCAAATTTATCTACTATGGAGTGACTTTGTTCTCGCTAGCCAAGTAGATCCTTCACCTTTACAGGTAGCTCTACTGCTGCATCTAGTTAAGAAAAGTTAGCCTAGCTTATAGTTGAGCGTATGAATATCAAATTGCTTACGTCGACCCCGCGGGTAGCAGAAGCTATTACTATTTTTATCTGTTAACTAATAAAAATATTAATAATAATTGAGTACAACTGCCCCAATTGGGCCAGATGTGCAACCGACAGCTCAGCCGCAGCTATTGCGCGGTGCATCTGAAGGCTGCGTACGGCTGTTCATTCAAAGGAATGGGGGGGGTCGTCACACAAACCCAATCAGTTACCCCAGCTAATGCTGGCACCCATTTTACAGCTGGGTAAACTGAAGCAGTGCAGAGTCAAGTGTCTTGGCACAAATTGTTTCGAGTGGGTCGAGAATCGAACCTCCGACCTTCAAGTCGTGAGTCCGACGCTCTAACCACTTGGCTACAACTCCCTTATTAAACTAAGGTTAACCTACCTTTCTACGATATTCGCTTCCTGTTTAAGTGTAGTTTGGAACTCTCATAGTATATTAATACAAAATTTGTATGATAAATTTTAACAGCTAGGGTACTCGCATCTCGGATCAAGTTTCGAATTCTAAAAGCCTTACTGCAGTGGGTAAAGTATTATATTTAATGACTCAATAACATACTCGTAGAAACAAAATGGGAATTCTAGCAAAATTCCAACTGTTTAAGCAAAGTTTACTCCTTCCCTCACGGTATTAATTAGTGCAAAGTAATCAAACAATGTCATAAAATATAAAAATATTGACGCAGCAACTTCGGAGACATTGTCCCACAGACCAGCGATGAGGCAGTTCTGAGGCAGCACTTACAAGCGCACCAATACTGTACGCGGGCACGCACTCAGGAGTGTCAGGCATTTACACTCTCTGCACCTTGCGGGTTGGTCCTCATTGGCGAGAATCGCACAATACCCCGGTCAATTTCCCGTTAACCACCACCAAATTAATGTGGCGGAATCGAACAAGAAGTTTGAAATTCCTAAAATCGGCATTATGAAGTCCTACACAGATTTTAAAATCAAACTAAACTAAGTTCATTGCAATTAAATTAGGGCTTTTTTTTATAATTGTTCTTTCTGACTGTGGCAGCTGAACTTCGTATTCATGCTTCTCTTTTTTAAAGCCAATTGCTGCAACAAGCCCTCTCTGCACTAGTAGAAAGAGGCACTTTCTAAAAAGTTGCACTTTTCTTGTCCCCCATCGTAATGCCTTTATCTGATGACTTTACCAAGCCTTGGAAGGGCTAGGAAAAAATCAACATTGGTTGCTTCTGGAATTTTGGGGGAAATGAGGAGGGAAAAGAGGACTCTAGCTCTCTCCCATATTATTGGTCTCCGAGGCTCTTCAAGTCTTCCTTCCTGTCCTTGGCTTGTCCTTACTAAGCATTATACACGCTACACGCATTTACTTGCCTACTGCTTTTTCTGCTTGGCTTACTGAGGGTGTTCTAAGAAGCAGTCAACGTAACCTCCTGACTTCTCACCATTGTTTTACCTGCAATCCAGATCATGAAACAGTAGAATATTTTGCGCCTCTCATGAGTTCACGCGTACAAGTGTAGGACTATTGTCTAAGTCTAGGACTTTTTTGGACAATTGTTTAGTCAAACAAAGGAATTCGATATTCTGGAATCACTCCGCGTGATGATTAAACAGATTTAAAAAGGCGTGATTCAAAGAAGCAAGAAGCAGTCGACGTAGCCCCCGGACGTCTCACTATTGTTTTATTTTCTAGTCAGATGATGCAGCAAAAGGAATTGTATCTGTCATGAGTCAACGCGTAAATTTAACACAGTATTATGATTTCTATTCTAGAGACTAAAATTGACAATTTATCTTCGTCTTCTTTGTTTAGTCAAAGAAAATGATTCGAGATCCTGCAATCACCCGGCATGTTGATAAACAGATAAAAAGGTAATGTATATCAGAGAAAAACATTTAATATTTACAGAGTACAGTTTTACAGGTACATGAAATTATAGTGGGCTCATGTTTGTATCAATCCATCTGTCAATAGTCCGATGAAGAGTCCACATGGATAAAATTTTAAGTCAGAGAGAGAGAGAGAGAGAGAGAGAGAGAGAGAGAGAGAGAGAGAGAGAGAGAGAGAGAGAGAGAGAGAGAGAGAGAGAGTCAGCTTACTTACCTCTAAACAATCAAACATATTACTGTAACATTGGTACTTATCAGCGGCGTAGGCAAGGGGGGATATGGGGATGGATCCCCCGTGGGCCTGGTCGGTGGGTTTTTCCGGAAACTGCGTAGCCAGACGTGAGGACATTTCCTTGAGTGTGAGGAAGGGATTTTCCTCCAGCGTCTCAGTCAGGAAGTCTCTCATCTCGTTGTCAGCCTTGCAATTTTCTTCTCTCCGACCGCCACGAGGTAGGGATTCAACTCTGCCATGGAGGCGGAACTCCGCAGCGATCCTAAAGGCGGACGCTCTCTTGATCTTGGGAATTTGAGCGGCAGCTAGGATGGTTGATCCATTGTTTACTGCGTCGATCAGACGCTGACGGTTTGCTGCAGGAATCGATGGTGCCATCACAGTGAAATCCAAGGGGTCAGATGCAACCCAAGGGGTGAAGAAGGAGAGCTGGCTGAGGGTCGGAGGGTTAGAGCGATATCTGAAGGCTTTCACACTCAGTCTCATATTGAGCGTCTTATTCTCATTTTGATATTCCATTTTTTAGTCTATGGCCAAGCCATTCCTGCAGCCAATACTGGGCATGCTCTGGCCGTGGCTAGCCTGGCCTTGCTTGCCCTCTGGTAAATAAACCAGATAACACCACAAGATAACATTCGCTCAAACAAGATAACATGCCCTATTCCGGTTATGCAAAATGTTATCTTGTATGAATCTTGTTTGCGTGACGAAATCTTACGTTTCCTTGTTTCAAACAAGATTCAAAAAGGATTTGCTGACCAGATAACAGTCGGGTAATTCATGCGAATCCTGCAGGGAAACATCGTGTTATCCTGTTTGTTATCTTGTTTGTTATCCTGTCTGGCAAACAGGACTCGTTGACCAGGTAACAGTCGGGTAATTCATGCGAATCCTGCAGGGAAACATCGTGTTATGCTGTTTGTTATCTTGTTTGTTATCCTGTCTGGCAAACAGGATTCGCTGACCAGGTAACAGTCGGGTAATTCATGCGAATCCTGCAGGGAAACATCGTGTTATCCTGTTTGTTATCTTGTTTGTTATCCTGTCTGGCAAACAGGATTCGCTGACCAGGTACAGTCGGGTAATTCATGCGAATCCTGCAGGGAAACATCGTGTTATGCTGTTTGTTATCTTGTTTGTTATCCTGTCTGGCAAACAGGATTCGCTGACCAGGTAACAGTCGGGTAATTCATGCGAATCCTGCAGGGAAACATCGTGTTATGCTGTTTGTTATCTTGTTTGTTATCCTGTCTGGCATCAAACAAGATTTCCTGATCAGATAACAGTCGGGTAATTTATGATAATAAAAGGCAGAAGGCACCGACAATCAAATTTCGCAGTAAAGAAGCGTATAAAAAGTTGGTGCTTCAAGATGTTGTGAGAAGCATCTATTTAACAGCGGGGTGTCAACTAAACGGCATCTCAACATGAACGAAAACATCTGGAGAACAGTGTGGCATAAGTCTGAGTTTCGGGAGTCCAGTTATAAGTAGATCTACTTATACTGTGGATACCAATTGATATTACTGGATTGGTGATCTGCTGCGACCTGGTGTATCAGCTGGCGAGCTCGGACCTGCTGTACTCGGACGCGACTCTGGCGGCAGTCGACGCGTGAGCCAGACGTTTGAAAGACCGGGTCGCGCCCGCGGACGGCGATTAATGAGACCGCCGACGGGGACTTGCATTATATGTCGGCGCAATGGAACGACTCTGTAGTATTAAGTTAAATTGAATGGCGATGGATGACAGTTTCTCCGACATATACACAGCTATAAAAAACACAGTAAGGTACATACACTCTCGATTGTCTAGCTCTAACAGACAGTGACGGTGTGCCGACAGGCATTGCCATATTATACGACCGTTCACAAGTAGCGTCAGCTGTGTCGATAGAAGTTTCATTCGTAGCATAGTCGTCATCCGGAAACAACTGGCTTTCGTTGATCGGCTGCTCGTAGACCGGAGACGAAGTGAATGTCGTGCCATCTGATGCGCCGGCTTGCGCGGCGATGGCTTCGTTGTGCAGTTGCGTCCACGAAATGCCGACTGCACTGGAAACAGCTCTTACCTGATTGTCTTTGCAATCCCGTGTGCCAACGGTAATATCCAACCGACTTGGCGTTGCAGATGTCGCTAGTGTGATGGACGATCGTCCAACGGCGTCATCAACTGCGTCGTTCGAAGCAGTGACACCCTCTGGAAACAAGTGGCTTTCGTTGAACGACTGCTCGTAGACTGGAGACGAAGTGAATGGCGTGCCATCTGAAGTATCCGCTTGCGTTGCGATGGGGTCCTCGTGCAGTTGCGTCCACGAAATCCCGGCTGCGCGAGGGAAAGATGTTACTTGATTGCCGCCGATCGGCGGTGTATTAAAGCCAGCCCACCAGACAGACATTAGCGAGCCGCAGGGAGCAGCGATATAGGATGGAACTACGCCAGCAGTTCCGCTGGTACGACCTACTGGTTCCACTGGCAAATCAGCCAGAAATAGTTCCAGTCGTACTACCTCTTGACGCAAGTAGCTGCCCGTGCTGCAGCCGCCGCATGCTTGTCTACGGCAACGCGGACAGCGAGGTGTCGTGCAGTCGACAATCTACAGAATTAGTTGTATATAGCGGCTGGTTTCGTTAAGGTCAGTTAGTTCGATAAAAAGTAAAACAGGTTATACGTACGTATGTGCATCCCGTATATACGTGTAGGATGTTACTAGGTACAATATTGACAGAGCGTTTGTCTGGACGACCGGGCGGTGCAAAAATTGTCGGTCGGCGCAACAGAATAACATCGCCACGACGCAACGGCCCAATCTGCGAGCGTACGCTGCCTTGGACACTGCAACCAATCATCCCGGTTGGGTCGCATGCATCAATTGTAAAAGCCGACGAGGATGACGCTGAGCAGATCTGCTGGTCGGTAACTCGTTGAATAAGTAGCAACAATATCGGAATCCTGTTCGTTGAGTCGCGAATGTGGCCGACAGTACAGAACTCTGACAGCTTCGTGCACAATTCGATCCCGATGTCGCCGATGGCGTTTCTCCAAGCAGGTGTATTCCATATGGACTCCGAAAACGCATACTTTGCGTCGTCGGTACTCAGTCGCAGCGTGCTTAATGGACCAACCGTGCGATTTGAAGCGCTGGACATCTGTAACAGAGAGAAGTGGAGGTTGTTCGGTGAGACGGCGTGGCCCGAAAACAGCGTCGGACACCAGCGATCATGAGATGGGAGACAGGATTGAAAGGACGTTGCATGGGTATTTGTTATTACCATTGACTTAACATAACTCCGCATATAATACAACTAACTCGGCACCCAGACACAAGTCTGTTGGGACAGAGTCCAGACCTCTAGCAATTGATTTAAATCAAAACGGGTCGTCCCCTAGAACTCGCACTACCACTTTTTCGGAATCTCGGCAAGACAGTACGTATGAAATGACTTAAAAGACGTAATAAAAATGTTCAGTATTTTTCATTTATAGTGGTGCCAAAAAGCACGACAATAAAGACATTAAAAAAGCAGCTAGGAAAAAGATTGGAAAAGCTGTATGTGTTATAAGTAATACTTTAGAATATTATTAGTACTGTTAACGTATGTGGACGTTGTAGATGAAACTGACGTACGTGCTGCACTCGTTGATCCATGTTTACGGGGGAAACACGTGCCCGAGGGCCCTCCTAGTACTGTAGGAGATGAATTCGTGTTATAAAAATAGATACTGAGTCACACAACATTACGTACTTTCTTAGAGAACTCATGCCTTCATTAAGTCAAGTAGGTGCACCGAATATGGTTCTAGTTCCCAAGGTATAATAGAGTTACACAGTATTACGTGCATTGGGGCAATTAGAATTCCCACGTATAAGTACGGACTCCTGGATCATTTTTCGCGACAAGAAGTTGTGTCTGGCCTTTCTAAGTGCACGCCTACTTCAAATCGCAAGTCGCACTGAACATGAAACAGTAAACCGTAAACGTTGAACAGAAAAAAACTGGAAAACTGAAATATGAAGCACACAAAGATGAATGGCAAAATGCCGGACGAAATTTCAAACGATTATCGTCCTGAATTAAAATAGCAGATCTGCTATGGGACGAAGTACTGTGTAAAAAAACAAACAAAAACAGTAAGTTCATTGTGCGAAAACAATTTATAGTATTAATCCGTTATGATCCGTTATCCTATAAAACTACTCAACGCCGACAGTCAGCCTAAGGTTCGGCGGCTCCCTCGACGGCTTCCTCGGCTGTGCCGGCCAGCTGTGTCTTCTTAGCGGCGCGCCATCTTTTAACAGCGTCGGATTTTTTAGCCTTTTCTTCCGGAGTCTGCCTGCGTTTTATGGCCGTCTCGCGGCACTGATAGTGCTGACGCCGAAACTCCTTTTCGTCTATGTTTACGCCAACGTGCTTGGCGTATGCCATAGCCACGGCTAGCTTGCCGTCGTCACATCGCTGGCCACCTACTTGACCCTTGACGCGACCCGAGCAAGTCTCCCGCAAAAACTGGTCCTCGCTGAATAAAGCGCGAAGGACCGCTCGTATAAATGAGCCATTAGCGGTAGCCAATTTTTTTGCATCTGGCCGATCGGCCGATGCCAGTTGATGAATGGCTTCCGTTCGCTGCTCGATTTCGCGCTTGTCTTTCGGCTCTACTAGTATTCTCCTAAAGCCGTTGTCGTTTGACAGGCGAACCAATGCGCTTGGGTTGACTTCACGTGGCCGCATTGAAACAATAGCGTCGGCAGCCTGCACAGCACCCATAGTCTGCTTCATTTGCGCCGACTGGTCAGTGGACCAATGGCTGTGGGCATATATACCAACTTCTCGAGGTTCGTCATCGATTAAAATGGGACCAGTTTCGTCTTGCCGATCGGCATACTCTGCGTCGACACTATCAGAGCCTCCGATTGTGCATCTGGCAGCATGTACTGCACTGAGTAGTCGCTCACACCGGCGCTCAACCACGCTCATAACCTGCTGCATTTTGGCGTCTCGACTGGAGTCAGTGTTCCCGTTCTGCGCCATTTGTTCTTCAAGCGAATGCAGTTGAGCGCGAAGTTGATCAACTTCGTTCAACAACTGTGTGTTACTTTGCGCCAGATGTGCCGAACGTTCCCTCTCATTTTCAATTTCATTTTCCAGAGCCCGAATGCGATCACCTGTGATGAAGTGCGTTCAGATAAATATATAGAGTTGCTCTTATAGAATAATTTATTGACTACGTATTACATACAAATATATTGAAATTACGCAGTAAACCAATAGTTACGCACGTTGCTCGTCCACAATGGAAACATGCGAGCGCAATTGGTTGGTTAGTGCACAACACGAACCACAAGGATTCGGCGCACTATTAGTTTGCAACGGGCCCGACGCGGATGCGACGCGTTGCGCAGCAGCAATGCTACTGTAGGGTCCACTCCATATAGTGGCGCCATATCTTGCGGCCGAGGCAGTCTTTGTTTTGGCTGTCACGACGACAATGCGACAACCAACAGTGGGTTGCTCATGACGATCGTCAAGAGCAACAATATCGGTGCTAAGTATCGCACCTCTGTCGTTGTTGCTGTCGTAAATGACCGCCCACGCGGACGAATCTGCAGATTTGTAACCGCGCATTCCGTCAGGGGCACATTCTGCACTTGCACTTTTATTTTGGCGGTTCTTCTTCTTTGTTGACCTCGCGCTGTCGGACCCATCGAATATTTCCGACTGAATTTCCGACGAAGCTTTCGGGACTGTCGATTGGTCGTTTGGTCGTACACCCTTGCGCGGTCGCTTTTCGGCTTGTTCTGCGTCTATATCCACTGGATTTCGTCCTCTTGTAAGTGAGTAACGCAGTTCTTCTTGCCCATTACTTTCCAAATCAAGCAGACGACTGGAAAACGATTTTTAACAGCATATTTACTTCAAATATCGCATTGTACAATGTTTAAGAATAGAAAAGGACGCTCTCAAGATACGATCCTAATTTCCACAAAATCTTACGTACACGCTAAAGTTAGATCTAAGGAATTTCGTTATAGGGAGAGTGGACGGCCAACCAATCGATGTGGTGAACTACATGCTAGGTTCGATGCAACGTTGCAATCACGAAACACGAGACATAGTGTAATGATGGACGCAAAATGCGTGAATTGCGCATATTTACTGATTGGTGTATGATACGAGGTCCGTTATGATTCATTTTAATGAAAAAATTAAAACGGCAGATTTCATACATATTTAAAGTGATTAAGATTCATTCACATTGTCGTCATAGTGGTTGTGGAAGTATACTGGTGTATAAACGAATGACCATTGGTGTAAAGATCGTGTAAACTTGTGAACCTTCGCCTTATTTAATGCCTGCGTGAATGAGTCTTATAACGTTCATAGATAAAGTTGAAGGCGTTTATAAATAGGGTGGCAACATACAGTGGAACAGATTTTATCTCAGCAATGAGCGGTACTATACTTGACGTTACAAAGACTGCTTAATCAGTTCGTACAAATTGTGGGGTATACGCAAACAAACGTTTGAGGTGACAGCTTACTTAAAATTGTCTTTTCCGCGAACTTATTAAGCAACGTCAATACATTACAATGGGCTTGGACAGTACAAGGAGCACACAGGCGTATAGGCCCGAGCAAATTCACGAAAAAGATAGTTGCGCATGCGGCAGCGCTACTACATGCGTGTCGCTGACAGCACATGATCCCACAATCATTTTGATAGGAACACAATAACATAGCCGCCAATGTCACCGAAGGGATCGCAAGCCAGCTTCCGGACGTGGATGAGTCGGCAACCTCGATTTGGCGCATCAACCGGAACGGCCACGAGCACTGATAGAGGATCCTCCATCGGTGCGGCCAGACGGAGCGGTTGCATCAGTAGATGTAGATCGCCTACATCCTCATCCTCTTCCAATTCGTAGACGCGACCAAAGTCTATCGCTGACCGACCAGCGTCAGTCCAGACGGCAACAAAGCTGGAGACAACTCTTTTCTGTGACATAGATTGTCTGAACACATCGATCATTGTGCCGTCATGCAATGTAACTCGCTCCCATTTACTCGGGTTTCCAGCATATCTTCTAGGTCGTGAAACTGTGCCACACCTGATGTTCTTCGTTGTCATGCGTCTGGCTACTGGCGTGTCAGTCAACTGAAGATCTTCAGTTGTCTTGTCCGCCAATTGTGCCACTAATAGCTCAGTTTGGATGACGTTCGCTATTTCTACGTCGGTCGCTCGCGAACCGCGTATGCGTTTACGAATACTACAATGAAATGACTCGAACAGCGATGCTGATAACTGGTGTATTGGCCCTGCCAACACTGCGTGCATCAGGGTATGCACGCATACCTGATGAGCGTTATAAGTCAATGCCCGATTCGAGAACATCATCGGGAGTAGGCGATGGAAGTACGATAATGTCGTTCGCACATGTGTCAGCTCGCGGATCGAGGAACCAACGCATGACAATGCGAACATTGCGGACGATAGAGCCAGCAGTAGCTGATAGTACCTGCCGTGATCATAGCATGCAAGGAAATCTTCCAGTACCATCGGACCGTAAGCTAACATCCACATTTCAAACTCGTGGCCCCGATACCTCTTCAATAGGTTTAGTGACCTTGGTCCGCGTCTCTGAACACTACGCGGCACTCGAATTCTTGCGAGCCGTTCATCAATCAGGCTAATCCGTCGGTACAAATCGGGGTTTCTCGACGTCTGGTCTGGCTTTTGATGTCGTATTAGGAACAACTGGTACATCAGATAGCCGGTCAGACCAGCACAGGTTTGGTGCAAATAACACGGCGGGCAACCCCTAATGTAGTCGAACCCGGCCAGTTCACTCAGTGGAGACTTGGCTCGCACTCCAAGCGTGTCTGTCTTGTCGTCAGTACGAGCCACGCGCATTCTGTCTCTTTCATATTCGTGCCGATCGGCAAGCATGTTAGTGTCGGTGACGCACCGAAACTCTGTCTGTGTACACCCACGTCTGACAGCGGCGTTCAGCATAGCGTTGGTGATTTCGAGCGGAAACATACGTCCGGATCCAAACGGCTGTTTTTTTGTTCGAATATAACATTTTTCGCATCCGTATATCGCGTTGAATCGCTTCATACCTAGTGCATCCGCTCGTGCTGGGGCATCGAAGATGGCCTGGAAAGGGTGCAATCTAAGGATTTGCTTATCGCCGTGTCCGTCTACATATTGGTAGGAAACTTTCCGCATGCAATTTAACGTGTCCAGCCCAGACTCCGCATACAATCACGTACTTATACTTCATGCGTTCGTACACCTCTGTTACAGACATGTACACTGGACAGACCTCGACGTTACTGCTTTTCCGCAACGAAAATCCGTCTGAACATAGCGTGTACGACAGATCGCATCTACGTCGAGGTTCAATCGACGCTAGGAACTCCCTGTACAGTGCACTGTTGACGTAGTGTAACTGACGTCTAAACATGTCGTCTGACGGTTGATCAGCCGGCCACACAACAGTCTCCAGCATTCCGCGTCGGATGCAGCGCCGAAGTTGATCCTTTGCGTCACATAGCCAGAAGCTTGCAACTTCTTCGCTACCGCAAGTTGAACACGTCGGCGCGTTTCGACCGAGTCGATTTTGTCTACACTTCGCACACACAGTGTAGCATTCTGAGGTCGGTAATGCAGATCTGCATTCTTGTCGAAAGCGAGCTTTCACAACCTCAGAAAGTACATGCGGCGACCGCGGCACATCAGCGCTAGGCATCAGTTTGCGTAATAAACCTAGTAGTTCTCTTTTCTGCTCTCTGCATGCTTTCCACTTGGAGCAGTAGTCCGCAATTAATGTGGCCGCTTCTCCTGTCGTTAGAAGCACATCCGCTTCGGCTATTTTATGAAATGGTCTGTCTATGAAAATAGGATCAGCTCTCGAACTGGCTGGATCGCTCTGGTCGGATGCGTCGCTGCCCTCCTCATTGAGGCTGGCTGGGTCGATCTGGTCGGATGCGTCGCTACCCTCTTCGTTGAGACTGGCTGGGTCGCTCTGGTCGGATGCGTCGCTGCCCTCCTCATTGAGGCTGGCTGGGTCGATCTGGTCGGATGCGTCGCTACCCTCTTCGTTGAGACTGGCTGGGTCGCTCTGGTCGGATGCGTCGCTGCCCTCCTCATTGAGGCTAGGGACCAGAGTGTTTGATGGCAGATCTGCCAGATTCGCGCGTTTGTCGCGTAATCGACGTTGCCGTAATGCTTGCATTCTCTGCTGGCCAGTCAATGCGGGTGCGGCCCTTTTACGTATGCCAAGCCGCCAATTTCTCATATAGTGCGTTGCATTGTGCGTTTCGTCCGTCTGTTCCGGCCCTGCAGACTGTGCTGAGGTGCCGGCCTTGTCCATCCTGGAGAAGTCAGATTTCGACTGTTCTGTAACGAAACGGTATAATAATAATAATCGGAGGAACTACATGACATTCATGTATGCAATAGGTTTAGATGAATGTGTCAACTCTATATAGACGTGGGTAGCTATTCTAGATCACTACGGTATCCTACTTAAAATGAGGGGATCAATGACTTCTGCTACTACTACTGATTATTGATTGTGATTGATTGATTAGTGATACTGATTGTTACTACATACGATTGTTCTAACATATGGGCGGATGAACGGTGACACTTGAATTTTTGCAATAGAAACCATGACTAGATAGTTCAATGAAATGAATGCAAGGCAATGCAATCGGGATCTGTAATAAAACGGAAGCACACGTTTTCGTAAAAAACAAGTTAAGTAACAAGAGGTGGAATTTGCTTACTGGGAAATGCATAAAAGTCAATAATGAGATAGGATGGATACGAATAGTTAAAAGAAAACATAATTGCACAAATGTAACGCGTAATAATGTCATATTAAAGTACTTAGGTTTCGATATGTTCTCCGTTTGTTGGCTGGCAGATTTGGCCTGCTAGATTGTTCATCTGCTGCTATAGCTACCAAACGGTGCTATATTCACTCTGCTTTTATCTTCACTCTGATGTAACGGCGCTCAACGGCGCTCAACTGCACTGTCCTCAGTTACTAATAAATGAAAAAAAGGTACGAAACTGCAAGCATCAGTAGAAGGCATGAGGGGGCTTCTGGGACAAAATTTTTCACCTCCTCCATAATCCCATTAAATCCATCCATATTATCCCTGACAGAATCAGAAAAAAAGGGGGGTCGCACCTGCTCCAAAAACTTCGTCCATAATCCCATTAAATCCATCCATATTATCCCTGACAGAATCAGAAAAAAAGGGGGTCGCACTCGCTCACAAAACATCCTCCATAATCCCATTAAATCCATCCATATTATCCCTGACAGAATCAGAGCATAACAGGTGTCCTACTGTTATGCTCTGAGGGTTTATGCTCTGAGCATAACAGCTCCAAATCCACCCATAACATTTCTAAAACAATCAGAAAAATAATCTGCATTCTTCTCCCCACATTCAATTCGCAACGTGCTACCAGATCCCTAAGACTTTAAATCATCAGCGCAGGGTCCTCACCCTTTAAAAAAATTAAATTCTCAATAAAAATGTTTCCAGTTGTCTCTCCAGGTTCCTATTATACTCAGCCTCATCCATTGTACAAATCCAAGTACCGATGCAAACTAGAATGCAGCGAGTACATGAGAAAATATTGGCCCGATGTTGATATCAATGTCCCTAATATTAATCAAGCTCTCCAAAGACATTGGTTTCATAAGTATGGAGTAACCTACGTAACAGATTACGACAGCTACTATAACTTTGCAGAAATCATTAGGCAGTTGAAGCTTACTAAAAAAACAGACTAAGTTCATTTATTCACAAGTATATTTACATAAAACAGGAGGAAATAAGGAGGAAAGAGCAGACACTGAGTGTGCAGGGCTATCCGGCCGAGAATTTCCTATTATTCGGATCCAGAAGAATATTGATTTTCCTCCCGCTCATTTCGTGTACAGCAAATCGTATATGGCAATAGCCCCATAATTCTGCCCGCTTGCCAGACTCTAGCAGCCCCGTCCGTTCCCGTCCATGGCTCCCGTCCCGTCCCTCTCTCCCTCTCTTGCTTGCCAGTGCCTCAATTGTAGCACAATAGAAGCTAGAACGCCCTTGCCTCTTGGACTTGGAGTTGTAAACTATAGATTTTCCTCCCGCTCATTTCGTGTACAGCAAATCGTATAGGGCAGAGTTCTTCCAGGGTTAATATAGATTTATACTTACTGGGTATACGAGAGCGTATTGTGTCTTTAACCGGTTCCACCAGCTGCTGCCACATTCGCCGCCCCAGGGATAACAACGTTACCGTGTCAGTGTCGATCGCGCGGAAGCTACTGTATCTATTGTATAATACACTGAGAAAAATTTCTAGAGCCATATCTTAAAGTAGAGCTTAGTATTGAGCAGAGCTCTACCTACTAAAGAACTACTGATTCCCGATTCAGTATCCATATACGCGCTAAATATTTTTTTAATCTGCAAGGTAATAATTATTAATATATTTGCTTATACTAGTTCTGCTTTTTTTCATTTACTTCACCTACAATGTGTTTTAGAATTTCAATGGACATAGCAATGCCTACATTTGAGGATGATTTGGTTGCTCTAGTAAGGAGGATGTGCGAGAGTGATGACATGAAGCAATCGAAGTATTGGATTGAGGAATTTAACAAAGTTGCGAGGCGATTCAATAAGTGTGTGATTAATCTACCATCTATCACTGGTAGGGTGGAAGGAATTGACGAACGAAAGAAGTTGGAGCACATCAATGAGGCTGCGAACTTACTCCGTGATTCACTTGCTCGTGTCATTCCACAACCGGCTGTGGAATTTGTCTCTGGGAGGCATGACATTGCAGATGTTGTGAATGAGCTCAACAAAATTGACAAAATGATAAATGAACTACAAAATCAAGGACTTCAATACGGAATAAAGGCTGGAAAAATTCTGATCCGCATGAAGCTCGTACTGTCTGCTGAGGAATATAGAGCGTTTGCCATGAAGCTTCGATTTAAGCCGGTTTGGGGGAATTTCTTAATTCGGGTGGCAAGACTCAGCAACACTCGCCCTATTCTAAATCGTTGTGGCATCTCGCTGTATCGACTGCGCTCAATAATTAAGTATGCCGATGAGGCATTGAAGATGCTAGAAGAAGAAGAAGAGGCCAGTGCACTCCTGGGTTAACTAATCTGCTGTGACTAATGACTCTTGCTGCTATGACTCTTGCTTTTTCACATAAAAAACTTTTCACACTGAATACTGCAGTATCTGCTGCTTTTCACATTGAATACTTTTCACATTGAATACTGCAGTATCTGCTGCTTTTCACATTGAATACTTTTCACATTGAATACTGCAGTATCTGCTGCTTTTCACATTGAATACTTTTCACACTGAATACTGCAGTATCTGCTGCTTTTCACATTGAATACTTTTCACATTGAATACTGCAGTATCTGCGGCACATTGAGTATAGGATAATGGTTGACAAGAAACAGCTGCCATATCCGTTCCGCTCAACACCCAACCACCACGCGGCAAAATGTCATAAGGAAAATATAGCCGCCTTTACAAGCTTTCTTTTCAACCGCTAGAGCCACTTGAATCATTCTGCTCTCTCAACCCCAGCTCTTTCAGCAGTCTTCCAAGTTCTTTACGTGGCGCGTGCAATATAAAGCCCACCTCTCTTCCCAAACACCCACCCTCGGCGTTAATTCCCAACCCCAATTTTGTCTTACCAAAAATAACAGCTTTAACTAGCTTCCGAGCGATCGATTCCTTCCACCCGCTTGAAGCCCCTATATTGTCTAGTCTCTTAAGCATTTCTTTGTCCCAGCGATTCTTCTCCTCAGGAAAATCTCTATATTTAACATCGTGCCACATGCAGACAGAGTCTAGCTCGTTCACAGGCTCATGCCCAGGATGTGGATTATTGTTTTTATCTAACTGTATTTCAAGTGGATTCAAAGGCCCGCAATATTTATAGCCGGGAAGTGTCCAGCCTTTGTTTGGATGAGGAAGCTTTTCTATCAGTCCATGTGAATCTATTTTACCACCAGAGCGCTGCATTATTTTATTTAAAATTTTCTTTTTAAATAAATGACAGATCAGAAACTTAAAAAACTCTACTACAGCGACAAAGGATTCTTTGTAGGCAAAAATGCCGTTAGTAAACTCATGGAGCTGAGTAAGGAACCAAAAGCTACAGTAGAAAAATGGCTCTCTAAGCAGGCTGTCTTTCAAATCTATTTCCCACCAGTAAAATTTGAAAGGCCCCATTTCAGTATTTATAAACCTAATGAGGCGCACCAAGCAGATCTTCTGTTTCTCCCCAATGACTCGGGCTACAAGTATGCTCTTACAATTACAGACGTTGCTTCCAGATATAAGGAAGCTCGCCCACTCAAGACGAAGAAGTCAGAAGCAGTTGCAGCCGCCCTCCAAGATATTTATAAAAACTCACCCTTAGTTACCCTGAAATCTTTATGACAGACCCTGGTAAAGAATTCATGGGTGCAGTGAAATCACTTATGGAAAAGAAAAATACAGAGATTCGCTATGGCAGAACTGAGCTCCACAGAGATCAGGCTTTTGTGGAAAGATTCAATCTAACTCTAGCCAAGAGGCTATTCACTAAGCAGACAGCTGAAGAGCTGAAACTAAAAAGTGGCCAATACTACACCAAGTGGACAGACCGGCTCCCCACTGTTATAGAACAACTGAACAATGAAGTCACACGCATGACTGGATTGAAACCGTCCCATGCAATTAAACAAGACACTGTCGAACTTAAGTCATCTCATAAAACAGACAACAACACGACAACCCCACACAACACACACAACACAAAGCACACCTCGAACTACCCTAAGCTTCCAGGAGTTGAATCACCATACATACTGACAAACTCTGAGTTTCTACGCTTTTTATATCTACCTGGAGAGCTAGAGAAAGACACCAAAAGAAGAGCTACAGATCCATACTTCAGCCTTGATGTACATAAAATAGACAGACATTTTACCTCCGACTCCGGTGACTATTACTTTTTATCTCAGGCCTTTAACCCTAAATCCCCACACGGTCATTCACTAGAGCTGAACTCCTAGTGATACCAGCTGACACAGAAATTAATTAAAATATTAAAATAAAAAATGACAAAGATTGAAACCAGAACCATCAATAAACTCAATAAAATCATTGAATCAAAGAAACCAGGTCTTATATCAATTAAAGGTATCAAAGTAAAAATCGATCCCACGCAGCAAATAGTTCAGTGTAATGAACAAAGACACAGCATCACAGATGAAAAGTCAGGAGGAATCCTACCATTAGCAGCTCTTATTCCGATCATTGCAGGCGCTGTAAGTGCCGCAGGTGGTGTAGCTGGAGGTGTAGCAACTGCTGTTAAAGCTGGGAATGATAGAGCCCACCAGCTAGAATTGCAAAAGATTGCAAGAGACAAAGGTATAACAATTAAGGCAGGAGAGGGCTGCCCTGATCCTGATGATTGTGAGCATGAAAATTCTGTAAGCAAGTCTGACATTGTCAAAGCCATCATGACATTGCACAATGCTGGGTTTACAATAATGCGTATGTGATGAGGTTTTAAACCCCACGTTATCCAGCTTCATAAACCTAACGCTACTTATAGGATGTAGAAACAGTTCAACTTTTCTATCAGGGTGGTCACCCTCAAAATTTTTTTTATATTTTCGAGAAAAATGCCAAAAGCCAATCCAGCAAGAGATTTAGTCAACAAATATTTTTCGTCTCATTTACCCTACCCTACAACCTTACAAGGCGTCTCATTTCAAGACAAAAGTAATTCACTAGAGAAGCATGCAAACAAAAGTTCAACACCGACCCTGGTCACCTGGGAAGCTATGAAAACAGTTGGAAATCATCAATCAATTAGAATCAAACCAGTATGCGCCTATAAAAATTCTGCAAAGGAACACCAAGAGAGGAGTCGCAACTTAGTTAACAAATATGAAACTCTCACTGGTGAAAAAGCAAAGTACCCACAAAATAAGCAGGAACAAGAGAAATTAGAGCAATTAATCCATTTAAAAGAGTCGGAGCTTGCCACTGAAGAGATTAATTTTGCACAGACGAAGTTTACAGAACATTACATAGAGTACACAATCCCAATAAACGGCACCAACGGTACCACCGCAAACATCTACGACTATAAAGACAGCATCCAATCAGTTGTTGATCACACACTCAAAACACGCAAGACTTTTAAACTACAGATATCATTCAAGATTGCGTTTTATATGCCTGCGAAACCCACTGAGCATCTCGAGTATTACATGACAACAAAGGCAAAGCCATTCACCCCAACAGACACACTGGATCCTTTCCTTCAAGATGTCAATAAGAAAATTTGAAGCGTTTACATCCAGAGGTTCCGGGTGGGTCGTGGGAGGGATCAAAGAGCGACTGTCATGGTCATGAAATATGACCCACTTAAAGCCTCCTCTTATATAGAGCTCCCGCATAAGCTAGCCGGTAAAAAAGCTTGCATAAATGTTAAAAATAAAGACAATTGCTGTGCTCTATGGGCAGTTCTTTCTGCACTTTTTAGTGTACCTCACCACCCCGAAAGAACCTCAAATTATCAAAATTATTTCAACTACTATCTCATTGAATGCGAAAAGAAGGGAATCAGGTTTGACAAAGGAGGCCTGGCGATCTCTCAGATCCCAAAGCTAGAAGAAGTGTTTTAATAACAAAATTAGAATCACAGTCTTTGAGTGGAGTGAAAAAACTGAGAAAGTTCAACCGGTCAGATGTAGCAAAGACGTTTTAGATCCGAGGGAAAAGGCGGACTGAAGTGGATCTTCTAGTGATTGGTAATTTACTAGAGGAGGCTCACTATGTTTGGATTAAAGATCTTTCAAGACTCATTCACAAGCAGTTGAATAATCATCACGAGGCTGTTGCCATCTGCCGCTTGTGCCTTAAGCATTACAGTGGACCTGAACGCTTTGAAAAGCTAACAGAGCATGAATTATCATGCGAGGATCACCCGACAAACTGCTCTCTTCCTTCAGCTGAAGAGAAGTATCCCGTTTAAGAACTATCACAAATGGAGAAGCTCCCATT
>NIVC01000871.1:0-112512 GCA_002269645.1 Macrostomum lignano | reverse complement strand
ATTTTCGTAAATCCCCCTAGGGCTCCTAGGACAGGAGCCTTCAGCCCAGCCTGACTTAAGAATAAGCCTAGGAACTCCCCATCATACTCGTAATCCGCCACTGCAGATCATGCGTGCAAAGCTAAGATCAAGTCTGCTCTGTGCTCTCCACTAGCTAGATCCGTCAGTCAGCAACTACTCAAATTTTGGAAACCTCTGATTCGTCCGACTGCACGTTCAAAAAATTATTTTTAACTTTTAATTAACCTTTTAATTATTAGCTACAACCGGTACAGAGGAAAGTGGGGAGTAAACCTGATAGACAGTAAATCCGGTCTGCTAAACTGGCTGAAAATACCTTAGGCCATTTGCGCTACATATCGTAGACATGAAGATTCTTAAGTGCAAAAGCCATTTACGCTACATATCGGTAGGCTTGTTGATTTCTGTGTAAAATCTATTTAAGCTATATCTCAGAAGGCCTATTGATTCCTAGGTGTGAAGCTACTTACAATACATGTCGGTAGGCATTTTGATTCCCGTGAGCAAAAGCCATTTACGCTACATATCGGTAGGCATGAAGATTCCTGAATGCAAAAGCTATTCACGCTACACATCAGTAGGCATGTTGATTCCCGTGTATGAAGCTTTTTACGATACATATCGGTAGGCATGTTGATTCATGTATGTGAAGCTATTTACGCTACATATCGGTAGGCATGCTGATTCCTGTGAGTAAAAGCCACTTACGCTACATATTGGTAGGCATGAAGATTCATATGTGCAAAAGCTATTCACCCTACATATCGGTAGGCATGTTGATTCATGTATGTGAAGCTATCTACGCTACATATCGCGTAGGCATGTTGATTGCTGTGTGTGAAGCTATTTACAATACATATCGGTAGAAATAAAATTGCGCTTTGTAGAAAAGTTAACGGCATTGATGGCTGTCGATATTGACATCAAGAAATTGGCTGCCACGTGAAAAGAATCGAAAGCTAATAAATAAACATTTCCTATTCATCCCCAACTAAAAGTTGCCCATTTGCCCAGAATCGGCGGGAAAAACGTCTCAAAAAACCTCTGCTACAGTGGGCCAGACCTCTCAATAAAAAGCCTGCCTCGAAAAAACGCCGGTTACAAACAGAATTCCATTTATAGCAGGCCAGTAAGGGAGAGGGAGAGACGGATTGAACCGGGCAGAGTGAAAGCTGAGAGCAGCCATCGGGTTGGGGGAAAACAGCCTCAGTTCTGCGCCAACTGATGGACTCGGGCAGAGGCTACGGCTTTGCAGTGGCTGACTGATCGAGTCTGAGTAGCTATAGAAAAGGATGCACTTTTGATGAGTAGCTTTTCACTTCTCAATTGAAGCATGGGCTGCTGACACAGGAGACTGTCTGTCTGTCTGTCTGTCTGTCTCTGTCTGTCTGGCTGTCTGTCTGTCTCTGTCTGTCTGGCTGTCTGTCTGTCTGTCTGTCTCTGTCTGTCTGTCTGTCTGGCTGTCTTGTCTATCTCTGTCTTAGTGTCTGTCTGTCTGTCTGTCTGTCTGTCTGTCTGTCTGTCTGTCTGTCTGTCTGTCTTTCTGTCTGTCTGTCTGTCTGTCTGTCTGTCTGTCTGTCTTTCTGTCTGTCTGTCTGTCTGTCTGTCTGTCTGTCTGTCTGTCTGTCTGTCTGTCTGTCTGTTTTAGTGCCGGCCTGTCTGACATCCCGCAATCCACTCAAAGCTGCTCAGCACAGCGGCAGACAGTCAGAGAGATCAGAGGGCCCGCACGGGAGTGAGCAGACAATCACAATAAAAGGATGCAGCGCGTCAGGCTTGCACTCTAAATCGTAGGCACTTTTCCTAACAAGAATTGACGAACGTAAGGTAGGGGGATGCGGAAAAAATCTGGGGCTGGAAGACGGAAGGCAGGGTCAGACGCAATGCCAGGCCCGCCAGTTTTAAGTAGATGAATATTCATATTAAATTTGACAGCCAAGGCAGTTGAAAGACTGCAATTTCGAAAATAAAAGGAAGAATTATTTCATTTTTTCCAATTTCCCATATCAAAGCACAGGAAAGGTAGGGACGCCCCGTCGAGAGATTATTTAATTAAAAAGGGAAAGAGAGAGAGAGAGAGAGAGAGAGAGAGAGAGAGAGAGAGAGAGAGAGGAGAGAGAGAGAGAGAGAGAGAGAGAGAGAGAGGATGCGGAGGAAATTACAAGAAGAGAGGGGAAGGGAAGAAACCGGTCTGCCTGTATGTTTTCTGAAAGAGAAGACAGGAAGAACAAAAGGAGACAAGAGAGAAGAGAAGAGAGGGAGAAGAGAGGGAGAAGAGAGGGAGAGGAGAGGAGGAGAATGGGAGAGAAGAGAGGGAGAGAAGAAAAAAGGGAGGGAGACAAGATAGAAGATAAGATAGGGAGAGAAGAAAGGGAGAGAAGAGAGGGAGAGAAGAGAAAAGAGAGGGGAGTGAAGAGGCAGAGAGAAGAGAGGAGAGGTAAAGAATAGAGAAGAGAGTCTGAAGAGAAGAGAGGGAGAGAAGAGAGGGAGAAAAGAGAGGAGAGAAGAGAGGGAGAGAAGAGAGGGAGAGAAGAGAGGGAGAAAAGAGAGGGAGAGAAGAGAGGGAGAGAAGAGAGGAGAGAAGAGAGAAGAGGTAAAGAAGAGAGAAGAGAGGGAGAGAAGAGAGGGGAGAGAAGAGAGGGGAGAGAAGAGAGGGAGAGAAGAGAGGGAGAAAAGAGAGGGAGAGAAGAGAGGGAGAGAAGAGAGGGAGAGAAGAGAGAAGAGAGGGAGAGAAGAGAGGGAGAGAAGAGAGGGAGAGAAGAGACAAGAGGGGGAGAGAAGAGAGGAGAGAAGAGAGGGAGAAAGAGAGGGAGAGAAGAGAGGGAGAGAAGAGAGGGGAGAGAAGAGAGGAGAAAAGAGAGGGAGAGAAGAGAGGGAGAGAAGAGAGGGAGAGAAGAGAGGGAGAGAAGAGAGGGAGAGAAGAGAGGGAGAGAGAGGGAGAGAAGAGAGGGGAGAGAAGAGGCAGAGAGAAGAGAGAAGAGGTAAAGAAGAGAGAAGAGAGGGAAGAGAAGAGGGGAGAGGAGAGAGGGAAGAGAAGAGAGGGGAGAGAAGAGGCGGAGAGAAGAGAGAAGAGAGGGGAAGAGAAGAGAGGGGAGAGAAGAGGGGAGAGAAGAGGCGGAGAGAAGAGAGAAGAGAGGGAAGAGAAGAGGGGAGATGAGAGAGGGAAGAGAAGAGAGGGGAGAGAAGAGGCGGAGAGAAGAGAGGGAGAAAAGAGAGGGAGAGAAGAGAGGGGAGAGAAGAGGGGAGAGGAGAGAGGGAAGAGAAGAGAGGGAGAGAAGAGAGGAGAGAAAAGAGAGGGAGAGAAGAGAGGGAGAGAAGAGAGGGAGAGAAGAGAGAAAGAGGGGAGAAAAGAGAGGGAGAGAAGAGAGGGAGAGAAGAGAGGGGAGAGAAGAGAGGGAGAAAAGAGAGGGAGAGAAGAGAGGGAGAGAAGAGAGGGAGAAAAGAGAGGGAGAGAAGAGAGGGAGAGAAGAGAGGGGAGAGAAGAGGCAGAGAGAAGAGAGAAGAGGTAAAGAAGAGAGAAGAGAGGGAAGAGAAGAGGGGAGAGGAGAGAGGGAAGAGAAGAGAGGGGAGAGAAGAGGCGGAGAGAAGAGAGAAGAGAGGGGAAGAGAAGAGAGGGGAGAGAAGAGGGGAGAGAAGAGGCGGAGAGAAGAGAGAAGAGAGGGAAGAGAAGAGGGAGATGAGAGAGGGAAGAGAAGAGAGGGGAGAGAAGAGGCGGAGAGAAGAGAGGGAGAAAAGAGAGGGAGAGAAGAGAGGGGAGAGAAGAGGGGAGAGGAGAGAGGGAAGAGAAGAGAGGGAGAGAAGAGAGGGAGAAAAGAGAGGGAGAGAAGAGAGGGAGAGAAGAGAGGGAGAGAAGAGAAGAGAGGGGAGAAAAGAGAGGGAGAGAAGAGAGGGAGAGAAGAGAGGGGAGAGAAGAGAGGGAGAAAAGAGAGGGGAGAGAAGAGGGGAGAGAAGAGGCGGAGAGAAGAGAGAAGAGAGGGAAGAGAAGAGGGGAGAGGAGAGAGGGAAGAGAAGAGAGGGGAGAGAAGAGGCGGAGAGAAGAGAGGGAGAGAAGAGAGGGGAGAGAAGAGGGGAGAGGAGAGAGGGAAGAGAAGAGAGGGGAGAGAAGAGGCGGAGAGAAGAGAGAAGAGAGGGGAAGAGAAGAGAGGGGAGAGAAGAGGCGGAGAGAAGAGAGAAGAGAGGGGAAGAGAAGAGAGGGAAGAGAAGAGGCGGAGAGAAGAGAGAAGAGAGGGGAAGAGAAGAGAGGGAAGAGAAGAGGCGGAGAGAAGAGAGAAGAGAGGGGAAGAGAAGAGAGGGGAGAGAAGAGGGGAGAGGAGAGATGGGAGAGAAGAGAGGGAAGAGAAGAGAGGGGAGAGAAGAGAGGGGAAGAGAAGAGAGGGGAGAGAAGAGGGGAGAGGAGAGATGGGAGAGAAGAGAGGGAAGAGAAGAGAGGGGAGAGAAGAGGGGAGAGGAGAGGAGGAAAAGAGAAAGCAAACGCGCCATCTGAAGGCAATGGGGCCTCACCAGCAAAACAACGCCATTATCAATCGGATTGCCGTTAGCGCTGGCGGAGGGCGGTTCCACGTCAGCGAACGCCCGGGCAGCCGGAGCAGCGGCAACAGTGGGCGAGCCGGGATCGGACAGAGAGGAGGCAGCATTGACGGAGGATCTGGCGCCGCCGCCGAGGCAGCCGATGATGCCGCCACCGCCGCTGCTGCTGATGCCGCCAAGGCTGTCCGCTAAGGAGTAATAGTCATCGACTCCGTCCTGCGGATGCGACATTGTGCAAATTCAAAAATATAGTAAATCCAAGTTTTGTAGCAAGGATATGAATTTTTTTATGCCTGACAATTTTTTTTAGCTACGAAGCAGGTCACCAGTAGTTTTAATTAGAAAGAAATTTTAGCATGTTACGTAGAGACGATGATTCTAGTGTGTAAAGCTGTTTACGCTACATATCGGTAGGCATGAATATTCCAGTGTGTAAAAGGTATTTACGCTACATATCGGTAGGCATGAATATTCCAGTGTGTAAAAGGTATTTACGCTACATATCGGTAGGCATGAAGACTCCAGTGTGCAAAAGGTATTTACGCTACATATCGGTAGGCATGAAGATTCCAGTTGCAAAAGGTATTTACGCTACATATCGGGAGGCATGAAGATTCCAGTATGTAAAGGGTATTTACGCTACATATCGGTAGGCATGAAGATTCCAGTGTGCAAAAGGTATTTACGCTACATATCGGTAGGCATGAAGATTGAGGTGTGTAAGTTTTTCACTTAAAAGTTAAAACTATTAAAACTATCACTTAAAACTATCGTGCTTAAGGTAGATTCGAGTTTGAGTAGCTCAAGGCCTGAGTAATTTGGAAAGTTAATAACAGTTGGGTAGGCAGACAAACCTCGACAGAAGCCACGCCACCCATGCTGTCGACATAAGGGGCGGCAGCACCAGCGACGGCGGCACCGCCGGCGGCAGTCGATGGGATTCGACCTTCCAGATCCGAGGAGCCGCGGCGACGTCGCTGACGGCGGTCGCGCAAGGCGAGGCCGACAGCTTTGAGAATGTCCAGCTTGCACAGGGGCAGTTGCGCTGGTCCAGCAGCCAAGGGTCGATGCAAGAACGGTGGTAGAAGTGCCTGGGGAGGCGGGGCAACAGAGTGATACATTCTAATTGATCGAATTAACAATCTACTGAGTCTACCTCACAATCTACCGAGTTTACGTCACAATCTACCGAGTTTACCTCACAATCTACTGAGTCTACTTTACAACCTGCTGGTTGGTACTTGTAAACTACCAGTTGGAATTTACAATCTACCAGTTGGAATTTACAATCTATCAGTTGGAATTCACAATCTACCAGTTGGAATTTACAATCTATCAGTTGGAATTCACAATCTATCAGTTGGAATTTACAATCTACCAGTTGGAATTTACAATCTATCAGTTGGAATTCACAATCTACCAGTTGGAATTTACAATCTATCAGTTGGAATTCACAATCTACCAGTTGGAATTTACAATCTATCAGTTGGAATTCACAATCTATCAGTTGGAATTTACAATCTACCAGTTGGAATTTACAATCTATCAGTTGGAATTCACAATCTACCAGTTGGAATTCACAATCTACCAGTTGGAATTTACAATCTATCAGTTGGAATTCACAATCTACCAGTTGGAATTTACAATCTACCAGTTGGAATTCACAATCTATCAGTTGGAATTCACAATCTACCAGTTGGAATTTACAATCTATCAGTTGGAATTCACAATCTACCAGTTGGAATTTACAATCTATCAGTTGGAATTTACAATCTACCAGTTGGAATTTACGATCTGACGGTTGGAATTTACAATCTGCCAGTTGGAATTTACAATCTACCAGTTAAAATTTACAATTTACCAGTTGGAATTACAATCTACCAGTTAAAATTTACAATCCACCAGTTGGAATTTACAATCTGCCAGTTGGAATTAACTATCTACCAGTTGGAATTCACAATGGAAGAAGACCAGCAAATCGCAAAGAATATGCTATATAGTTTCTCGCTAAAAGCAGCAGGAGGCAATAAATAATGCATAGTTCCCCAATCTGCTTGGGCAAAAGTACAAAGGGCAAATGGTTAGTAGCGGACATATTGGCCTGGATTAGGAGTTAAGCACAGCCCACTGCACCACCCTATCTACATAAATTCCTCTGGAAGGGTACAAAAAATACGGTACTTAGTGGAATTTCTTCCCACTTTTCCAGTGAAAGCCTGCCTGAAAGATTGCATTTCCCTAGGGAATAGGGAAAAATGGCTGAAAATATGATTGCAAGCGGCTGTATGGCCTTGAATAAGCTGTGCAAATTTTTCCATTTTTTACTTATCTGCGAATTATAATGCTATTGTAACTTGAGCCCACAGATTATTAACACCACTGCACCCTCTCCCCGCCCTTCACCCTCTTACCCTCTCACCCTCCTATCATTCTCCTACCCTCCCTTCACCCTCTTATCCCCTTCACTCTCTTACCCTCCTTTTACCCTCTTACCCCCCCTTTTACCCTCTTACCTTCCTTTTACCCTCTTAACCTCCTTTCATCCTCTTACCCTTCCTTCACCCTCTCACCCTCCCTTCACCCTCTTACCCTCCGTTCACTCTCTTACCCTCCCTTCACTCTCTTACCCTCCTTTCACTCTCTTACCCTCCGTTCACTCTCTTACCCTCCGTTCACTCTCTTACCCTCCCTTCACCCTCTTACACTCCCTTCACTCTCTTACCCTCCTTTCACCCTCTTACCCTCCGTTCACTCTCTTACCCTCCGTTCACTCTCTTACCCTCCCTTCACCCTCTTACACTCCCTTCACTCTCTTACCCTCCTTTCACCCTCTTACCCTCCGTTCACTCTCTTACCCTCCGTTCACTCTCTTACCCTCCCTTCACCCTCTTACACTCCCTTCACTCTCTTACCCTCCTTTCACCCTCTTACCCTCCGTTCACTCTCTT
Organism: Macrostomum lignano; assembly: GCA_002269645.1. Lineage (NCBI taxonomy): Eukaryota > Metazoa > Platyhelminthes > Macrostomidae > Macrostomum > Macrostomum lignano. The sequence continues at coordinate 105,016 of NIVC01000871.1, read as the reverse complement.
ACCCTCCGTTCACTCTCTTACCCTCCGTTCACTCTCTTACCCTCCCTTCACCCTCTTACACTCCCTTCACTCTCTTACCCCCTCTTCACCCTCTTACCCTCCCTTCACTCTCTTACCCTCCGTTCACCCTCTTACCCTCCGTTCACTCTCTTACCCTCCCTTCACCCTCTTACACTCCCTTCACTCTCTTACCCCCTCTTCACCCTCTTACCCTCCCTTCCTCCTCCTACCCCCCTCTCCTGCCTACTCACTTGCAGGGCAGAATTCGGACAGCATCGGACACACGATACGGCTCAATGCAGACAGCGCATTGGTCTCCAATCCAGACGAAATCCTGGATCAAGGGTGTTTGATGGACAAAATCGATCGATACATGAATAACAGACATAAAAAATCAGTATAAATCGTATAAAAACCAATTATCCAATAAATAGCCAAGTGCTATGACTATTATTTTATTATTATCTAGCAAAAAACAGCTTCCATCTGGCGAGAACGCCCACGCTATCCATTTTATATAAAAAACACAGTTTGCATTTAGCTGTCAATAAGTCAGACCATGACAGACACACGTGAGCAGCTACTCAACTAACCTATAGCTCAGCTTCCATTGTGGAACTATAAGAGAGGATTCCTACATATTCCCACAGCTCCCCAATCAATACGCTTTAACTGTTTGGTTAAAGTTAGCTAGTCTGAGATCTTTGTTTGATGGTAGAATTAGTCATGTTATTATTCATATGCATCGCATACTAAATTTTGTTTCGTTCGTTTGTTCGTTTGTTTTGTTACTAAATTTCGATCATACAACTAGGGCCCCCTAGTATACAATGAAAATTTTTCTACAAATTTTTTTGAAGTGTCTGCATTCTCTATTTATTAAGCTATTAGTATAGCAATGGACTAGTCATCTACATTCTAGTAACTAGCATCTGAATTCTAGTAGCTAGCAATCTGAATTCTAGTAACTAGTAACTCTAGTAATTCTAGTAATTCTAGTAACTAGTAATCTGCATTCTAGTAACTGGTAATCTGAATTCTAGTAACTAGTAATCTGAATTCTAGTAACTAGCAATCTGTATTCTAGTAGCTAGTAATCTGAATTCTAGTAACTAGTAATCTGTATTCTAGTAACTAGTAATCTGAATTCTAGTAACTAGCAATCTGTATTCTAGTAACTAGTAATCTGAATTCTAGTAACTAGCAATCTGAATTCTAGTAACTAGTAATCTGTATTCTAGTAGCTAGTAATCTGAATTCTAGTAACTAGCAATCTGAATTCTAGTAACTAGCAATCTGAATTCTAGTAACTAGCAATCTGTATTCTAGTAACTAGTAATCTGAATTCTAGTAACTAGCAATCTGAATTCTAGTAGCTAGTAATCTGTATTCTAGTAACTAGCAATCTGAATTCTAGTAACTAGCAATCTGTATTCTAGTAACTAGTAATCTGAATTCTAGTAACTAGCAATCTGTATTCTAGTAGCTAGTAATCTGTATTCTAGTAACTAGCGATCTGAATTCTAGTAACTAGCAATCTGTATTCTAGTAACTAGTAATCTGAATTCTAGTAACTAGCAATCTGTATTCTAGTAGCTAGCAATCTGAATTCTAGTAACTAGCAATCTGTATTCTAGTAACTAGTAATCTGAATTCTAGTAACTAGCAATCTGAATTCTAGTAGCTAGTAATCTGAATTCTAGTAACTAGCAATCTGAATTCTAGTAGCTAGTAATCTGTATTCTAGTAGCTAGTAATCTGAATTCTAGTAGCTAGCAATCTGAATTCTAGTAACTAGCAATCTGAATTCTAGTAACTAGCAATCTGTATTCTAGTAACTAGTAATCTGAATTCTAGTAACTAGCAATCTGTATTCTAGTAACTAGTAATCTGAATTCTAGTAGCTAGTAATCTGAATTCTAGTAGCTAGTAATCTGTATTCTAGTAACTAGCAATCTGTATTCTAGTAACTAGTAATCTAAATTCTAGTAACTAGCAATCTGTATTCTAGTACGAGTAACTAGTAATCTGAATTCTAGTAGCTAGCAATCTGTATTCTAGTAACTAGCAATATACATTTTAGTAGCTAGAAAAAGGCGAGGATTTTTATACTTAATTAGTCACTATTAGCCATAATTATAAATCAAGTGCAATTATTCGCTAATAAACATATGCTAACAAAGCAGTGAGGCGAGCAACGCCAGTTTCACAAATGCCTCATCAAAGAAGAGAGGATGCCTCATCAAAGAGATGAAGCACGTGAGCAATAAGCAACCAGGCAGACTGACGCACAGGGCCTATCAAACTCGCATTTTCCAGACCCACCTGCCGGGTGGAGCACGCGAAGACCCGCAATAATAAAAAGAGGCAATTTTCTCTGACAAATATCTGCTTAGAACACGTGAGCCACTGCAGAAAAAATCTCATTCCTAGTAATTAATTATTGTCACCTGCACGAATCGAGACAGTTTTTTTGGTGCTGTCGTCAACATTCACCCGCACTCAACACGTCAACATTCAAAAAGCACTCTCTTTCGCTGCTTTTCAGGAAAATTTTCCCATAAGAAATCTTGCTTTCAAATTTCCACCCATCACCTGTAGGATCATAGTTTCTCACCCATAGGGCCATAAACTCACCCATAGGGTCATAAACTCTCACCCATAGCCCATAGGGTCATAAACTCTCACCCATAGGGTCATAAACTCTCACCCATAGGGTCATAAATTCTCATCCATAGGGTCATAAACTCTCACCCATAGCCCATAGGGTCATAAACTTTCATCCATAGGGTCATAAACTCTCACCCATAGGGTCATAAACTCTCACCCATAGGGTCATAAACTCTCATCCATAGGGTCATAAACTCTCACCCATAGCCCATAGGGTCATAAACTTTCATCCATAGGGTCATAAACTCTCATCCATAGGGTCATAAACTCTCACCCATAGGGTCATAAACTCTCACCCATAGGGTCATAAATTCTCACCCATAGGGTCATAAACTCTCATCCATAGGGTCATAAACTCTCACCCATAGGGTCATAAACTTTCATCCATAGGGTCATAAACTCTCACCCATAGGGTCATAAACTCTCACCCATAGGGTCATAAACTCTCATCCATAGGGTCATAAATTCTCATCCATAGGGTCATAAATTCTCATCCATAGGGTCATAAACTCTCACCCATAGGGTCATAAACTCTCATCCATAGGGTCATAAACTCTCACCCATAGGGTCATAAACTCTCATCCATAGGGTCATAAACTCTCACCCATAGGGTCATAAACTCTCACCCATAGGGTCATAAACTCTCACCCATAGGGTCATAAACTCTCATCCATAGGGTCATAAATTCTCGCCCATGGTCTTTTAAAAATAAACTCTTACTGATAGTCTCATAGAATCTCAATCAGCCTCAAATATCTCAACTGCTAATCTAAGAAAATCTCTAGTATTAGTCTCCTGAAATCTAATATATTGTATTTCATTAGCCTCATCTAAAAAATCAAACCACAAATTTACCTTGTCTCCAGGTTTAAGAATCCTCACGGGAATCATTGTCAAAGCCTTTTTAGCTGCATTACCAAGTCGACGCTGAATTATAACAGACAAAAAATTATGTTAGCATAGTCCGATATGTATCGAAAGTAATAGTAAAACAGCAGCAAAAATAGCATTACCGATAGACGCTCCTTAGCGTGCAAATAGCGGAATCTCTGCACATAATAGAACACCAACCAGGATAGGCTAATTATCATGAGCAGTATGAAGGACACGGACACAAACAGTACGGAGGTTTTATTAATGAGATTATCCAGCATAGACAGGCGATAATTAATACTGACACTGCAGCTCCGGTTCAACAGGTCCTCGGCTAAGCGACTGGGCGAACCGGCTTGTCCGGTGTAGGCCAGCACGTACAGACCTAGCGGATGCTGCAAGCTAGCCTCATCAGCCGGATTAAACAGCTGAGGCAGCGGAGCCCGTTCGGCAATATCCCGGAGTAGAAAGAGCTTAGCAAACGGAGACAGCTGGCGTACAGCTTGCACCAGCTGCAGCAGGGTGCACACTCGAGCGCTAACTAGGGCCACAAAATTGCCAGATTCAATCAAGTCGAACAGATTCGAAGGCGTCGAGGCGGCCGGATAGGCCAGCTGACAATTCGGATTGATATTGAAAGCTATGATTGGCTTGTGAATGATTGACAGCTCGTAGATGTCGGCCGGCCGCACTAGCCAGTTCAGTCTAGCTGGGGAACTGGTTGCCGTGGTGGCTCCGGCCGCTGTGGCAGCAATGGTGATCGCCGGTGGCGGCTGTTCAACACTGTAAGCTGCTGCAGCGGACTTCGACAGGCCCGGGGTGCAGTTGACAGCCAGGCTGTACTCGTCCTGACGCCTGTGATATGTTGGAGCCATGAGATCTGCCGGGTTGCTGGAGCCGGCGCCGCCAACAACGCTGATGCCGCTGCCGGAGACGCTCCTAGTCAGGTGGGTCTGACAGGAGCAGTTGGACAACAGCAGGGCTAAACAGAGTAGAGAACTGATTAGCTTGTGACACTTCATTCTGTCTTTTTTTAACTAATAATCTGAAAGGAAACAAGAGTGGATTGTAGAAATCCCTATTTTGCTGCATTTTTACTATATATTATATGGGGGTGTTTTCAACACTGAGGAATTACCATTGGATGATGCCTGTAGGGCCAATCAGAAAAAAACACTCTCTTTCAACGGTAGACATAATTTCGTAAAGCACATTACAAGTGCATATAATTCAGAATGATTTACAGTTGGATTTTTATACTTCAAATCTGACTAACCCTATTGATAATTTCTATGAAAACTACAAACGGTAACAGATGTGTGCACCCTGGCGCACTTTATGCGACATTGTCTCACAACCGGCGAGTGGCATTGCTGCCCATTCCGCCGACTCCCCTGAACAGGCACACAAGCGCGCGGATACCTACGCAGTCATACACTCAGGGCACACACTCACACAGGAGTGTATAGCAGTCCTAACTATTTACCATTAGGCATGTCACACTTCACTGTGCTTTGGTGGTTGGCCCTCAGGGGTGTTAATTCCACCAGCAGACCCAAACTGAGATTCCCATTTAGCTCTGGACTAATGTGACTGCACTTGGAATCGAGCTTGAGCCGCTGGAACATACAAGCGCTGCACTAGGCTACAGCCTTCTAAATAAGAGTGTTAATCAGATAAAAATGAAGCACTGGCCATCATTTTCAATCTTTCAAAAAGAACTGAGAAGATTTGAGATCATTGCCAATCATCTTTGGCATCAAGAAGTACTGCAGCCATATCTACGGCTAGAAGATTCACTATCATCACCAATCACCAGCCTCTCTGACAAGTGTCTTTGGGCCAAAGAATGGCCAACCCCCAAGGCAAAGTACATGCCAAAACAAGAGTAGATATCTGCGCGCTTGAGTGCCTGCTCAGAGAAGTTAGTGGACTGGGCAGTAATGCCTCTAGCCAGTTGTGTGACAATGTCGCTTAAAGTGCACCAGGGTTCACACAGCCCCTTGCATGTCTGCAGCAGTGAGCGCTCACATGAACGACCTATAACCAAAATTTACTATAAGAACACCAACTAACATAGTAATGCCTATTTCCTGTCATGGCTAGCCTGGCAACCCAGGCGGAATCAGAGGACTTAAGTAGCGTGTTCTGTGCTAAAGAAGAGGCGTTAATTTTGCTTTAGGGTTTTTTTAAATGTAAGTTGCATTTTTGCCCAAAAACTACGTCGCATTTTTGTTAAAACTAAGTTGCATGGCTGACTGAATTTTGGAGGTTGCACATGTATGACTAGTCACATAGAGGGCCAGACCTACTTCCTAGAAGTAGATACATAACATATTCCAACTGGCTATACATGGCTGGCAAACTGACTAGGAACTCTAAAATTATATTATTGACTAGACTTTTACCAATGGGATAAAAGGGGAACATCTGCAGTCTACAATTAATATATTGGTCTTTGTCTGGCCATGGTGAATGCACATATATTGTAAAAGTTGTCTTGCTGCAACCTGCAACCCCTAGAAGCTAAGTTAGGATTGTGCTTTCTTTATTTATTTATTATAACTACTAGCTATAGCTATAGAAAATTATGGGAATAAAAGAAAGTGCAATATAATAGCTTGTATAAAACTATTTTTCTCAATGGAATTTTCTTGGAATATATTCAGACAAAACAAGCATAAAAAGACAAATCTTTTGTATTTAATAGATAACTCTTGCAAAGTTGCACCTTATATTCATTGTCATATTTTCTATATTTATGTTTTTTCTACTTAGGCAACAAGGAGGTTGAATGATCAAAGCAAGAAAGAAAAGAAATAAAGGGAAAACATAAGAAAAAAGAAAAAGAAAACAAAAAATAAGTTGCAACTAGAGCCAATTAAATATGTATATAATCTTTCTAAGATCAGATCAAGCTAATCAATTGTAGTATCTTTATTAGGTTCCTAGACATTTTATTATTTACCACTTTGTCATTAACTACCTAGTATTGCTTACTTTGTTATCTACTAATCAAATAAGTAAGAAATGACTATGAAATAGTATTTTATAATGGCTATTGGCAATAAAGGGGACTATGTAACTTATGGAGTACAAAATCTAAAATTGAATATAATTCTAACAAAAATACTATAAATTTTAGAAAGCCCTCATATCTTAACTAAACTAGACAATAGACAATGGCAAACTTACTTTATAAATTGATTTATAAATTATTTGTACTACAAAGATAGTCTAATATTATAAATTGATTTATAAATTATTTGTACTACAAAGATAGACTAATATAACATGCATAGCATATATGTGCAACTATTAGTCAACCTAGCCAATCTAGCCACCAGTAATTGTGAATAGATCAGGGATAAATCACAAAAATGACTACCCAAAAAATGCAGACATAGTTAGATAATAAGGCATTTTTATGCTTAAGCTATTTTACATGCACTGCCTTAAAATATGAAACAAAATAACTCTTTAAATCCTATTAAGTCATATAGGCGATATAGCCTATGGCTATAGCCTTATGTAAAATATTAAAATATACATTCCCAGTTGTCTGAAACAAGACTTCTTTTATTTACAGGTAAGTCGCCTTTTAGGTCAAAAAGTAAGACACACGGCCAGTATAATTAAGGGGGTTGCGCATGGTAGGCCTACCATTCAATTTCAAGCATAGAAACTTAGAAAGCACTCTACTATGGTCAATACTCAATAGAAGCCAAAAGCCAGATGTTTCAACTAGAAATAATTATTTTTTAGAAATGACAGTAGGCTAGAAATAGAAATACGCATTTTTCTTTTACCCAACATGTCTAAATTTATAGAACAAATAAAATAAAGCAAGCAAAAACGACATGCAACTTTGATGCTTTATAAAATTTCAATTCTTATTTTCTATAATTAAAAAATTTAGAAAATACAGTAAATATTTTACAAGCTAAAACAAATATGTAATTTAACTATTATGATTGTTGAGTAAAAAAGAGTTTTTTTATAATGTCAATTAAAATTAATAAATAAATAAAACTTATAATGTGGGCTATTGATCAACATAAATTTAATGCAATGTATTGTAATCGTTAAGAGAAGCTGGGTTGGTTTCACAAATGCGAAATTTCATAACCGCCAATTTTTTGAAGTCACTCTCATAAACGCGAAACTTCACAAGCGCGAAACTTCACAACCGCTAAATCACCTACTTTCATAAGCGCTAAATTTCATAAACGCGAAACTTCACAACCGCTAAATGTCATCTCTACTTTCACAACCGCGAATTGCTTCATAACCGCGAAACTTCACAACCGCTAAATGTTTTGCACTTACTTCTATACGGCAGTCTTTTTAGCGGTACATACAGGCAATATACTACATACATACAACCAGACGTATTTGTGTAATCTGTTAGGTAGGGTTTCGACCGTTAAAAAGGGTCGATTGTTTAACTTTTTAGGTACGATTACGTTCGTAGCGTTCGCTATAGTTACTTATTAAATGTAGTACAGATCTCGCAACCGCTAGATCGATCCGCTAGCTGTGCATTCTAATCAAGACAATTGGAAGTGTTTACCATGTAATGCCCCAGTTAGACAATATAGTTTTCAGACTGTCACACACTATAGTGTTACTCTGTTACCGATCAAGAGCCAACCTATAACAAATTTACTGCTCGGAAGAAGCAAATTACAGTTTCTTCTTTTGGTTGCTTTAGAAAATTTCTTTAAGATCTACATCGTTCGCACCATTGCTGAAACTTTTAGCAGTATTAGAGTCACGCACGTAATCTCTGGCGCACCCATCTCTATACAACGTCATTTTGTCGATCAGCTGCTTCTATTTAATACACAGCGAAATAAAAAAGACACATTGACCCTACGAAAACAACAACTATATATAGCTAGCTGTAACCACCCTGCATTAATTACAAAAAGCCCTTTCCTTAAGTCTCACTCAGTCTTTTCCAGCCTTCAACAAAACAAATATCTCGCTTTGCATAAATTATACAGATTATATTGTTTAAAATGTACCAGCTTTCTTTCTTTGTATGTGGCAGTTTTTTGTCTCCATGTCAGGTAGGTTTATAGATAACAACGAAGCAGTGCATATATACCTGTGTAAACTAAGCTATAATTTAAACGAGTCTCGCCCAAAATTTAGTGCACAAAGTGACGTCAAAGCACTGAATAGCGTCAAAGCAAGAAATAATTGTTTACACATAAAAATTCGAACAATAGAACTTATAACTTTTGACGGCAAAAGGGTTTCGTGACCTGTACTATTTTCTATGTTTAACTTCCATCGTTAGAAGTTTCCCATCCCAGAAATTTCCTATCCTAGAAGTTTTCCATCCTAGAAGTTTCCCATCCTAGAAGTTTCCCATCCTAGAAGTTTCCCATCCTAGAAGTTTCCCATCCTAGAAGTTTCCCATCCCAGAAATTTCCTATCCTAGAAGTTTTCCATCCTAGAAGTTTCCCAACCTAGAAGTTTCCCATCCTAGAAGTTTCCCGTCCCAGAAGTTTCCCATCCTAGAAGTTTCCCATCCTAGAAGTTTCCCATCCTAGAAGTTTCCCATCCTAGAAGTTTCCCATCCTAGAAGTTTCCCGTCCCAGAAGTTTACCGTCCCAGAAATTTCCTATCCTAGAAGTTTCCCATCCCAGAAATTTCCTATCCTAGAAGTTTCCCATCCTAGAAGTTTCCCATCCTAGAAGTTTCCCATCCTAGAAGTTTCCCATCCTAGAAGTTTCCCATCCTAGAAGTTTCCCGTCCCAGAAGTTTACCGTCCCAGAAATTTCCTATCCTAGAAGTTTCCCATCCCAGAAATTTCCTATCCTAGAAGTTTCCCATCCTAGAAGTTTCCCATCCTAGAAGTTTCCCATCCTAGAAGTTTCCCATCCTAGAAGTTTCCCATCCCAGAAATTCCCTATCCTAGAAGTTTCCCAACCCAAAAGTTTCCCATCCCAGAAATTTCCCATCCCAGAAGTTTCCCATCCCAAAAATTTCCCATCCCAGAAGTTTCCCATCCCAGAAATTTCCCATCCCAGAAGTTTCCCATCCCAGAAATTTCCCATCCCAGAAGTTTCCCATCCCAGAAATTTCCCATCCCAGAAATTTCCTATCCCAGAAGTTTCCCATCCCAGAAGTTTCCCGTCCCAGAAATTTTCCATCCCAGAATTTTCCCACCCCAGAAATTTCCCATCCCAGAAGTTTCCCACCCCAGAAGTTTCCCACCCCAGAAGTTTCCCATCCCCAGAAGTTTCCCACCCCAGAAGTTTCCCATCCCCAGAAGTTTCCCATCCCAAAGTTTGGCATCACAATGGCTTTCAGAACTTTACAAGAACCATCATAGTTGCATGCAAGTGCTAGACCCAATAAAGAGTGTGCGGACAACTAGTTGATTGACGATATAGTTATGGAATCTATACTGCACTATTATAGAAAAACCGTAAAATACGAGTATAAATAAGGCAATAAATTTAGTCTAGATGGAAATATCAAGAGGCCACCCAAACTGAGGTTAATTCTTGTGGACACAGATGGATCACATCCCAGCCTAACACCAACTCACTCTTCTTTGCATAATGAAGACTGTCAAAAAGAATTGATAATTGAATAAAGCTGGAATAAAATGAGAAAGGAGACTGGATAAAAAATGAGCGATGATGCTGGCTATCAAAAAGGTAGAGAGGGCTGCGTGAGTTGCATTCAATTTCAGTCTGAGGTAATGCGTTTATTTACAAGCGAAACTGCAGTATGCGTGGCCAGTTTATTTTCAAGCCTGCAGTTTATAGGTGAAGGCTCTGAAATGCAGTAACAACCCCCCCCCCCAGACAGCGACTGCTCACAGGAAGCAATTGAGCAGTCTTAAAAGGCGCTCAGTTGAAATTGTGGACCATCTTTCACATTTCCCGTCACTTGCGGGGGTTTGGGTGGGGGTTAAACTGAGGGGCTGAGATAGTGGCTTGTGTGCGATTCGGTCTCTATAAAAACCGTTGAACGCGAGTGGTTGGCTAGGAGTGCTCATGCATGTCTAAATCTAGACATCTATCAATACATCTGGACATTAATACATCAGAATAAGATTAGAGCAACAGCAGCTGTCCCGCGTGATAGCAAGATGAGAGTGCCAAAAAGGTGAGATTAGAGTGTCGAATAGGAGAGATTAAAGTGCCAAAATAGATGAAGTTAGAGCGCCAAATAGATAAAATAAGACTTCCGAATAGATGAGATTAGAGCATCCAAAGATATGAGATTAGAGTTTCAAATAGATAACAACGAGATTAGACGAGATTTAAGTTCAAAAATAGAAGATATTAGAGTTCCCAAATGGATGAGATTAGAGCGCTTGAATAGATGAGATTAGAGTGACCAAATGAATTAGATTAGAGTTCCCGAATGGATGAGATTAGAGCGCCTGAATAGATGAGATTTAGAGCGCTCAAATGGATGAGATTAGAGCGCCCAAATGAATGAGATTAGAGCGCCCAAATGAATGAGATTAGAGCGCCCAAATGAATGAGAGTAGAGCGCCTCAATATATGTGATTAGAGCGCCCAAATGAATGTGATTAGAGCGCCCAAATGGATGAGATTAGAGCGCCAAATAGATGAGATTAGAGCGCCCAAATGGATGAGATTAGAGCGCCCAAATGGATGAGATTAGAGCGCCCAAATGGATGAGATTAGAGCACCTGTGGCTCATCAAATAGCCTAAGTTTCCAGGCCAATCCAGATCACACGTCAAACCAGCACTCCACGACAAGCGAGTCTGTTACGCCAAGCATCTTTTCCCTTACCCCCCCCCCCGCTCAGCTTCTATTTAAGTTGACTCAAAAGCAAATTTTAGCAGCGTGTCAGGTGTTGTAAGCTTGCTTTCTTTTAGTCGCTTTTATCTTGCTTGTTGGTTTACCGACACCAAACTGATTAGTGTGCCATGTCAGGTAAGGTTAATGCTAATACATATTAATGTAAATGATTAGTTTGGCAAGCTTCCAATGTATATAGTACTTCCTCTTAGTAAAAAAGTTCAAATAGAGGTTGGAATGAAAGAAAACAAGATTTATTGATAGTGCTTAGCGTAGTAGTTCTCCGTATTTCTTTGCATTCTGTTTCAATTGCATATATTGTACATGTACTGTATGCGTTTCTTGGAGACTGCGTCTTTTTAGATAAAGTTCACTGACTTTAATTCCCGTTTTCCCTCTTAAGTCTAACTGTGAATCGCCCTCAGTTCCCTCTGTGACTCTCCCTCAGTTCCCTCTGTGACTCTCCCTCAGCTCCCTCTGTGACTCTCCCTCAGTTTCCACTGTGACTCTTCCTCAGTTCCCTCTGTAACTCTCCCTCAGTTCCCTCTGTGACTCTCCCTCAGTTCCCTCTGTGACTCTCCCTCAGCTCCCTCTGTGACTCTCCCTCAGTTTCCACTGTGACTCTTCCTCAGTTCCCTCTGTAACTCTCCCTCAGTTCCCTCTGTGACTCTCCCTCAGTTTCCTTTGTGACTCTCCCTCAGTTCCCTCTGTGACTCTCCCTCAGTTATATCTGACTCTCCTTCAGTTATATCTGTGACTCTCCTTCAGTTATATCTGTGATTCTCCCTCATTTATATCAGTGACTCTCCTTCAGTTATATCTGTGATACTCCTTCAGTTATATCTGTGATTCTCCCTCATTTATATCAGTGACTCTCCTTCAGTTATATCTGTGATTCTCCCTCAGTTATATCAGTGACTCTCCTTCAGTTATATCTGTGACTCTCCTTCAGTTATATCTGTGATTCTCCTTCAGTTATATCAGTGACTCTCCTTCAGTTATATCTGTGACTCTCCCTCAGTTGTATCTGTGATTCTCCCTCATTTATATCAGTGACTCTCCTTCAGTTATATCTGTGACTCTCCCTCAGTTATATCTGTGACTCTCCCTCAATTATATCTGTGATTCTCCCTCAGTTATATCAGTGACTCTCCTTCAGTTATATCTGGGACTCTCCTTCAGTTATATCTGTGACTCTCCCTCAGTTCCCTCTATGACTCTCCCTCAGTTCCCTCAGTGACTCTCTCTCAGTTTGTGCCTCTCCCTCAGTCTGTGACTCTCCCTCAGTTCTCCCAGTGCCCTCTGCGACTCTCCCTCAACCAAGTGCTCCTTCTTCACCTCAAGCAGCAGCCAGAGCTTCAGTGCAGTCTGCCAAGCGCAGTCCGAACACTTCGGCAGTGCAGCAGCGCCGTCAGAAGACAGCTTCAGCTGCCGCTCAATCCAACGGTTCAAAGACGCACCACCTTCAGCTGGTGGCGGATTCTGACAAGTCGAAAGCTGCAGGGGACGGCGGCGGAGGGGAAGCTGAAGAATCCTGCATACCGGATGTGAAGTGAGCTTCAATGGAAACACTAGCTGTTCTTAGAAAACATTATTTTCCTTTTAAGCCTCAGTATCTCTCATAGAAACTGAGTTCCCTTCTGAGACTTTAATTCTCCTATACGCTCATGAATTCGCCATAGCAACCCGAATACCCTGCATAGCAACCCGAATATCCTCCATAGCAACCCCGAATATCCTCCATAGAAACCCGAATATCCTCCATAGCAACATAAATATCGTCCATAGCAACCCGGGTATCCTCCATAGCAACCTGAATATCCTCCATAGCAACAGAAATATCGCCATAGCAACCCGAATATTCTCATATCAACTGGAATATCCTGCATAGCAACCCGAATATCCTGCATAGCAACCCGAATATCCTGCATAGCAACCCGAATATCCTGCATAGCAACCCGAATATCCTGCATAGCAACCCGAATATCCTGAATAGCAACCCGAATATCCTGCATAGCAACCCGAATATCCTGCATAGCAACTCGAATATCCTGCATAGCAACCCGAATATCCTGCATAGCAACCCGAATACCATCCAAATCCCTCAAACTCGCAGCCGATCCATCCAAGTTCGCCCGGGCAAGCGCGGCGGTCGCTACCAGCTGCCTGACGGCGGCTGCCTGACCATCCCGGAGGCCGGCGGGTTCAGCCGCAACGACAGCATCACCGTCAGCTCGGTGCAACCAGCCGAGCTATCAGACTTCACCGTTCGCCTAGCCGAGATGGAACGCCTGGTCTCCCCAGTCTACCAGCTCGCCAGCCCCAGCGTGCGCAGCCTAAGATGCCAGCTGGCGTTGAAGCTGCCGTTGAAGCTGCCAGAAGGCGAGCCAAGCCAGTTCAGTAGACTGCGGCTGCTGCACCGAGGCAGTGGCGGCGGAGCGCCTTGGAAGGAACTTCCGGCCAGCAACCTGGAGGTGAGGCGCCGACACTTCAAGTGTGACTGTGGCGTCCGTAGATTCGAAAAACAAGTAGAAAATTTCCGTTTCAGCAAAGCCGGTTTTTCCATGGTTTTACGCGGGTTTTCCACAGTTTATCCTTCTGCGAAAAGTTCACTCAGGCTTCTCATAGTTGCAATCCGCTTCCAATGCCGCTGACTCAGCACATTTGTTATGCTTCTTCTCGGGTTCTTGAAGATGTTCCTAGAAATAGAACCCGCTGCTCCTGAAGTAGCTAGATAGCACCGTTGTACTACCTATCGATTTGCCTGATAATGAACCTAAAACGTTAGCCTTGACTTGGTAGGGTTGCTGACACCTTGGTGTGCGGACTCGACGCGTCGGCAGAGTTGTCTATCCGTCACCTGAAATAAAATAACGAAGTCGCTCGGAGCAAAGGCAAATCAGAAAAATGTCTCGACAGTTGATCGTCTTAGTAGAATGCTGCTCGAACCTGAAAACCTGAAAAACCTGAAATGAGAGAGGAGAGCTCGGAGAAGGCTTTCGAGTCAGCCACGATGCTCCGCGAGACGACGCAGTCTGGAGAAAAATGGCTCGCAGATGCTCCGTATTTATAGCCAAGCGGACCCCCAAAAGAGTGAGTTTCATGCGGTGAGCGCGTGAAACTTCCTTATTTGGTTACTAAAATCATGCGATTGTAGTAGGGGGTTTAGTTCAAGCAGTTTTGCTAAGGGCGTTTGCCAAGGTTTCCGATTCGTCGAGATAATTATTTTAGTTTTCCGAAATCGAGAATAAGCAGTTTTGCTTTTACGCTACTGTTAGTAGTTCACCCTCGGGGAAATATCTGAAGTTGTGGGAATTCGAGTATTAGCGGGTTCCTCTATTAGTAAAAGGCTGTTTAGCCTCGGGAAAAGCATCCGTTCGGGACAATCAGTCAAGGATCCGTTCAGGACCGTCCATCAGGACAATATTTCAGAGACTAAGTCTCAAAGCACAAACTCAAAATATAAGGGAGTCTCCCCTTGTATAAAGATAGAAATACTAAAAAAAATTCTAAAACAGAAATTAAGGGTAAGTTAGGGTAAAATAGGGAGGCTAAGAAGGAGTCTACCACTTAGTCAAAACGGAGTCTACCGAAGAATAGGAATAAATTAGGTAACATAGGGAAAGACTAAGGGAGTCTACCATTAGTCTAACTAAGAATCGGAGTCTACCGAATTGTTAACATAGGGATTAATTGTATACCTTCTTTTGCATATTTGGTTTAATAATATTTCTTTTGTTTGTTTGATCTAAATAATCTTATATGAAATTGACTCTTGTCTCACTTATTTTAATTTAACATTAATTATAAGGGGCATTAGTCTGGTGGCAGCGACCTACCAAATAAAAGTACGTAATAGCAGATTAGTAGAGCAAAGTAAACCTAAGATCGTAACAACTATTCATCCAATTTAAGGTAGCTAGGAAATCTTCTAGCTTAATCTAAGCCCGGAGTCTCTCGAGCTTAGATTAATCAAATTAAAAATAAACCAGTAGCCTAAACCGCAGGTACCACGCTAGCTTGTCCAATTGGTGGCAGCTTAGGGGATTAGTAAACCCGAGAAACGCAAAAAAAGTTAAAGACTGGTGCAAAACTAGCAAAATCAGTAATATATATAACCTGCAAAATAAAAACGTTTCGGAAAGTCAGAATCAGGAGAGAAGGTAATCTAAATACTGAAACTAATGCGATAATCCTAAATCCTAGGATTAACAAATTAAAGAACGAATTAACGCTTCTATTGAACTAGCAGTTTCGAAATTTGATAGCAAGGTCATAATTGACCCAGTTAAAAGTGAAGAGATCACGCAGTCTAGCAGTTCTGTTCACAAATTAGAAATAACCAATTAAAAACTAGTTAAATAGATCAGTGACTCAGGAGTCTCCCAGTCTCACTGAATTCAATTAATAGTAAGTATCAGAAGCGATAATTCGTAATTCGAAAAACTAATGGACGCCAACGAAGTAGTAGAAGCTCTGGCTGAAGGAATTAGAGACAGACTAGACATTAGAAAGCACATTAGGATCCAAAAGTACACGCCTAATCAAGATATAGACGTATGGATTCAGGCTTTTGAGCAAAGGTGTATCGCAGATGAGATACCTGCAGCCGATTGGAAAAATGAACTACTATCTAATCTAGATGTCCAATCAGCGTTTGCTATTGTGACAAGGCTGAATTTAGACCCTAATCTACCGTATGCTGAATTCAAGGATAGGCTCATCGAACGATTCACGCATGCGGGTAGTGCCCAAGAAGCTAGGGAAGAATTCCGCAGCAGATATCAATCTAAGACAGAGAGCTCTGACGACTATGCGGAGAAGCTGACAGAGTTAGCCTATATGGCATTTCCCCACCTAACTAATGACCAAAGACAGGAAGAAGTGGTGGAACAATTTATTAGAGGTGTTAGGATAACCCCAGAGGCTAGGGAGAAGCTACTGCTAGCACAGGCGAACACACTCCAAGAGACACGTCGAGTTTTGCGACGTATCGAAATGGCGTATACCATGTCTCGCCGAGGTAGAGATCCAGCTCAGTGCAAGGCAACTGGAGGAGATGAGGCGGAAAGTAGCTTGAGGGAGTTAGTCCGCAAGCAAGGTGAGACACTAGAAAGCCAGCAGAGGGTACTCCAGGAGTTGCTTCGACACCAGCAGAGTGCTGAGCAGAAGGCTAGACAGAAGCCGTACCAAGGCCAGCAACAGGGCCAAGGTCAGAAGCAGCCAGTAAAGTGCTTCAAGTGTGGGAAAAGCGGTCACATAGCTAAGCATTGCCAGCAGCAGCAGAATCAGCCGCAGTTTCCGCAGCAGCAGTTTCCACAACCACCACAGTTTATTCCGTACCAGCCGCAGTACCCGCCGCCGCAGTTCCCGCAGCAGCAGTTCCCGCAGCAGTACCAGAATAAGAATCAGGGAAACGGAGTAGCCGGAAGCGTAGGAGGCAACGCTTTCCAGAAGTAGACAGCCAGCAGTCTGTAGCCTCGCAACCTGTAAATAGCAGCGATAGTTTTTCTGTAAATAGTGAATTGAATTCTTTGTATAACAGTAGACATGCGCAACCATTTAATCAATCATTTAATCAACCAAATATTTATTCTCAGCACTTTTCACACGCACCACAGCAACAACCTTGTTCTAGTAAGCAGCAAATTAAACCACAAAATTTAAGCGAACCAACTAAGAAGCAAAATTACGATCCGTATATTACTGGCAGCATTCTAAATAAGGAGGTAGTTTATCTATTAGACACTGGCAGCAATAGGAACATTCTAGGACGTGAAACCTGGAAACACTTGTTCACTGGCAAGAATAGTCACTTAATTAAACAATGGAACAATAGAATCGTATCGTTCACAGAAGAGCCGATTCCAATTAAAGGTTCCGTAGTTATTAAGGCGACATTCGGTGATTTTGAAGAAGAAATAGAGTTTCTCTTATGTGACGCAGAAGTAGACAATGTAATAGGCGTGACGTTTGTCCAACAATATTGTAATGCTATCGACTTTGAGACAGGAATGCTAACTATGAAGCAGGGAACCAGAATTCCACTTCGTTCTACCAGAGCTAAGCCTCAGGTTAAGAGAATCTATGTTGCAGAAAAGACGACAGTTCCAGCTAATAGTTCAGGATTAGTCAAGGTTAGATTAGCCACAGGTAGTGAATCCAATTTCGGAGTGCCGTCAGTTGTTGAGCCACTCAGATCAGGATTGAAGACTAGAGCAGAGAAGGTAACTGTAGTGCCAAGTCTAGTAACTTTGAGACAAGGAGGAGCTTATCTGGAAGTGATTAACACCAGCTCACAGGAAGCTAGAGTGCCAGCAGCAGCACTAGTAGGAATGGCTAAGCCACTTTTAGCTAGTGAATTAAACTATCTTAAAGATCAACCAGAGAAAGAGCAGTTATGCCAGAATAAGAACACGCAGTCTTGCGAAAACATCAGACAGGTTCAAGACAAGTCAGAAGACTGGATTAGTGAGATTAACATAGGAACTGAACTGACTCAGGAGCAGAGACAGAAGGTGATCGAAGTCGTCAAGGAGCATTCAGCAGCTTTCTCGCAGCACGAGTTAGACTTAGGCAGAACGCATTTAGTCACACATGAGATTATCTTGAAGGACAACAACCCAGTTCAGATACCAGCTAGAAAGATTCCACCTCATTGGATCAAGGAGGTAGATGAGCAGTTAGATCTCATGTTGGCTAGAGGCATCATTAGGCCTAGTTACTCGCAGTACTCGACTCAATTAGTCATAGTACCTAAGAAAGATGGTTCGCTGAGATTAGTTAACGACTATCGAGCACTAAACAACAAATCGGAGTACTTTCCGTATCCAATAACTAATATTAATGAAACATTCTCGTGTCTCCATGGAGCCAGTCAATTTTCTACGTTAGATCTATTCTCAGGATATTATCAGATAGCTCTTAGGGAAGAAGATAAATGCAAAACTAGTTTTCCAACTTTACATCGAGGCTCGTTTGAGTACGAAGTTTTGCCAATGGGATTGCAAGGAGCTCCAGGAACTTTCCAAAGGTGCATGAACTTAGTTCTTAAGGACATTGCACAGAAGTTCGCCATAGCTTACTTAGACGATGTAATAGTTTATAGTACAGACTTTGAATCTCACTTAGAACACCTGAAAGAAGTGCTCAAAAGACTAATCCAAGCTAATATGAAACTAAAAGCGAAGAAATGTCACCTTTTCAAATCAGAACTGCAATATCTAGGACACGTCATAGGCAAATCAGGAATTAAAAGGGATGCGTCAAAGTTAGAAACGATTAGGAACTGGCCAAAACCTAAATCTGTGACAGAGCTTCGAAGTTTTCTCGGACTCTGTAACTATTATCGAAAGTTTGTTAGAGATTTCGCCGAGGTAGCAGCACCACTCTGTGAGCTAACGAAGAAGAACATCAAGTGTATCCAGGACAAATGGACCAGGATTCATGATGAATGCTTCGAGCTGTTGAAGGAACGGATGTGTTCCGAAGAAGTGCTTGCTTACCCAGAGTTTAATACAGACCCCCAAGTTTATTTTGTGTTAGACACTGATGCATCGGATGTCAGAATTGGGGCGGTCTTAAATCAAGTGCAGAGCGACGGAGTTGAGAGACCGATCGCGTATTATAGTCGAAAAATGAGGCAGTCAGAAAGTAGATACCCGATTACGAGGAAGGAGCTTCTAGCGATTGTTGACTCGCTGAAGTACTTCAGGTTTTACCTCGTAGGGAAACGTTTTAAGGTGCGCACTGATCACAATGCCCTAACCTGGTTGCTTCGCCAGACCGAACAGACAGGCATTTTAGGTCGTTGGATCGAGAGACTTAGTGAATTTGATTTTGAGATTGAGCATAGAAGTGGCCCTAAGCATGTGAATGCTGATGCTCTATCCAGGATCCCGGATCCTCAACAGGATGAGTCATCCCCATATGCCAGGTCGCTTAGCTGTAGGGCAACTGTGAACACAGACCCAGCATCAGCTGTTACTGTGAGCTCAGGCAATTCCGCGCAAGCCGAAACCTGTAGTCTACACAGTGGAGTTACGTCATGCTGTTCGCCGCAGAATATGGCGCCGAACCGACACAATACTCCGAGTTTTAGTAGCAGGTTGCTAAGCAAAAGGCAAGAACAGGAGCCTAAGGAAAGGCACCCGCTTGTTTGCAATGCACTGCTGAGTGATTACCTTCGTAGCCCGGTGCGTCGCGAAAATTTGGTCGCAGCTCAGCTAGCTGACCCCGCACTAAGCTATGTCAGGAATCTGATTGAGTCTGACTTGCCGAAACCGAACTTTCAAGAAAGACTAGAATTGTCTCACGAGATTAGAAATCTGCTAGGTTATTATGAACTCTTCAGGATAGAAGACGGTGTTCTCCGAATAGACTTAAATTTAGGGCGGACCGAATCTAAAGTGGTGTTGCCCAAGTCTTTGGATGGTGAAGTTTTTCACGAATTCCACGATTCACCGTTAGCAGGTCATCTAGGAAGAGATAAAACTTATCAGCGAGTTAAGGAAAGATTTTGGAGAGTAGGATTAGCTACAGCAGTCGAAAAGTACGTCGCCAAGTGCAAATCTTGTTTAGAAAGTAAATCAAGAAAGCGATGCAAGGCACCAGTGCAGAATTTTCCTATTGTCGAGCCATTCTCACGCCTTCACATTGATTTGATAGGTCCGATCAGTCAGACTAGCAAATCTGGTAACAAATATGTCTTGTCAGTTATTGACAGCACTAGCAAATTTCCGTTTGCGTTTGCAATTAAAAATCAGAAGGCTAAGACAGTAATCAAAATTCTGCAGGAGCGAGTTTTCGCCGACTTTGGAATACCTCAGTGGATTCACACGGATCAGGGAACACAATTTACAGGGAGAGCATTTAGGAAGTTTCTAGACCTCTATGGGATTAGGCACACTAGGACAACAAGCTATCATCCACAAAGCAATGGGCTAGTAGAGAATTTAAACAAACAAATTAAGTCAATTCTTACCTGTTTGCTCGAGAAAGAACATGCGAACTGGGATGTTCTATTGCCCGGTTGTATAACTGCATTGCGCACCAGCACGCATACAGCCACAGGTTTCAGCCCGCATTATCTTGTGTTTGGAAGAGAGGCCCGGATGCCGAGTGACAATGTGTTCCAGCAGCCAAAGGCGTTCGCCGATCTGCCTGCTTATGTTCAAGAGCACTTGACTCACCTGCAAGAGGGGCAAGAACTCGCCAAACAGCGGCTCAAATTAATACAACGTAAGCGTGAGCAGCACTATTCTAACAAACCTAAACAACCAGACTTACCTATAGGGAGCTTAGTTTTCATTAACAACCCAGTCATCACACAGACAGAAGCCAACAAGTTCCACAGGAAGAGAAGAGCAGTCTACGAGGTCATAGAACAGTTATCAGAAGTAGTTTACAGGATTAGATTATTAAACAAAAGTACTAAGGCTAGAAAAGAGGAATTAGTCATGCATAGGGATAATTTACTACCCGTACCAACAGCCGATTACGTTAGTGAGGAAGAAAAGCCAGAAAGCAGTTGTGCCAGGCGACCGAAACTTCGAGAAAATGTACCGCTTAATCCGATGTACGAAGCAGCCGACAGTGAGAGTGAACATGAAGATGAAGTGCAGTTTGTGCCAGTGCAAATTCAAAATAATGTTCCAGTGCCAGTGCAGGTTATGCCAGTGCAGGATATACCAGTGCAAGATATGCCAGTACAAAATAACGAACAGCCAGTAGTCGAAAATAGACCAGTTAGAAATAGACGGGAGCCGAGTAGATTAGCGATAGACCCAGGCCAGAAGAGCTACGTACAGAGAGTAAAGGAGTTGTTTAACCCCTATCTACTCTTCCAGCTCGAATAGCATTATGGCTGATGCCCCGGAGCGCATTTATCCTATTAAAAAGATTTATTCCGGAAAAAGGAGACATGATTCAGACGAAAATGAACCCCCGAGAGTGCGCGCAGTAAGGGTGATAGAAACGGCTGACGAGCCCGAGAAACCCCATCCACGGGAAGAACCGATTACGAAGGAAGAAGAAGGCGAAGGTAGATTAATAATAGATCTGGGAGGCGCAGATCTGGAAGCCGAGACAAGGAAGCAGGAAGAAGAGAGAAGAGAAGAGCACGATGAGTTTTTACGAATGTTGCTAGATGTTAGCCTGCCCGATATTGAAGAGGCCTTGAGCCCTGCCAATGAGGCACCAGTGGCAGAGGAACCACCAAGCAATGATGTCCAAGAGCATAAGCCGGCTCCGGTGGCGGATGAGCCTCCCTTGGATGTCGCCGGACTATTTCGAGACGACGCACCACCGCCCAGCAACCAAGACGCAGCGAACGAACCTTCCGGCGCCAGTCCAAGAAAGTTCCGGAAGTGCACAAAGGCCCTGAAAAGGTGGTTGCTGCAGACCGGCAACACGGGCCGGTACGATCCGACAGTGCCAGCGGCCTGCACACGATTTCTCGCTAAGGCTACGGCGGCGCAGCGCATCCAGAGCTTAGAGGTGGCCTGCACCTATGCGTTGCAGCATGCAGAGGAACGGGCGAAAGGACCAATATCACCGTACCAGGTGAGTGAACATCTACGCGACCTGGCAGAATTATTTGACCCGGAAGGCAAGAAAACGCCAGCAACCGGCCTGCTTTACCAGTGTGCGCAGAGGGCGCCAACCTGCCGACCCCTAGGGAATCTTTGAGTTGAAAATTTAATAACCCAGGGATTAACGCTTCCATTGCTGGTAATTTTTTTTTTGTTATTATTACACAACCACACAGCTTTAACTTTTCTTTTCTATGTTGTCTGCATTTTACACAGTGCCATAGTGCCATTTTTTTTCTTTTTCTCAAATTATTGCACCGCTTCTTGGCCTTATATATATCTTTACATATCGATAATATTCAGGAAGGAAACCTATATGGTCATTGCCTATTTCATGAATCCCATTATACTCAATGCTCACATAATATTGCTCAACTAATATTGTATGGCTTAATTATTGTCGTTTAATTTTCCTTAATCATGTACTCGTACTGTTTATTACCTTTGCTGATAGTATGCTATTATTACTACCTATACCGTATATTACTAATTAATCATACTATGTTCCATACTATGCTATGCTACCATTACTCAGTTATTATTATTGCTTAATCATGCTCATTATATTGCTTATATTTAGTCCATGCATGCCACTACTAATACTGTCTGAATTACTTGAAATAAACCCGATATTAACTAAATATGCAAAGGGGTTTGCACATTTTTTTTTAGTGGGGGGTAAGTGTAGTAGGGGGTTTAGTTCAAGCAGTTTTGCTAAGGGCGTTTGCCAAGGTTTCCGATTCGTCGAGATAATTATTTTAGTTTTCCGAAATCGAGAATAAGCAGTTTTGCTTTTACGCTACTGTTAGTAGTTCACCCTCGGGGAAATATCTGAAGTTGTGGGAATTCGAGTATTAGCGGGTTCCTCTATTAGTAAAAGGCTGTTTAGCCTCGGGAAAAGCATCCGTTCGGGACAATCAGTCAAGGATCCGTTCAGGACCGTCCATCAGGACAATATTTCAGAGACTAAGTCTCAAAGCACAAACTCAAAATATAAGGGAGTCTCCCTTGTATAAAGATAGAAATACTAAAAAAAATTCTAAAACAGAAATTAAGGGTAAGTTAGGGTAAAATAGGGAGGCTAAGAAGGAGTCTACCACTTAGTCAAAACGGAGTCTACCGAAGAATAGGAATAAATTAGGTAACATAGGGAAAGACTAAGGGAGTCTACCATTAGTCTAACTAAGAATCGGAGTCTACCGAATTGTTAACATAGGGATTAATTGTATAGCTTCTTTTGCATATTTGGTTTAATAATATTTCTTTTGTTTGTTTGATCTAAATAATCTTATATGAAATTGACTCTTGTCTCACTTATTTTAATTTAACATTAATTATAAGGGGCATTAGTCTGGTGGCAGCGACCTACCAAATAAAAGTACGTAATAGCAGATTAGTAGAGCAAAGTAAACCTAAGATCGTAACAACTATTCATCCAATTTAAGGTAGCTAGGAAATCTTCTAGCTTAATCTAAGCCCGGAGTCTCTCGAGCTTAGATTAATCAAATTAAAAATAAACCAGTAGCCTAAACCGCAGGTACCACGCTTGTCCACGAGCGACGCGTGATTCAAGGCCAACTTCCAAATAAGGCAACCCTGTCACGCAGCAGTGGCGTGACTCAAGGTCAGTGGCCACGCACAGTGTGCGTGCACAGTCACGTGCTTTTCTGTGCTAAAAATAGAACATGGGCGGATGAGTCATCCTATTTACTCCCTCTAGGCAGTCATTATACTCCGCGCAGGTGATGAGTCATCCTGCTACGCCTCCTCAGCGCGAGTGGGAAGACATTGAGTGTGGCTGCCCACGCCTGCTCAGGCGATGAGTCATCGGGCAGTAAACACTTAGGCCCAGCAACTCTCTCACTAACTCTCTCACTAGATCAGGTGGACTGAGCTACTGTGCAGCGGACCACAGCACTCTTAGGGAAAGCTAGTGAATGCTGCTGAATAACCAGCTAGCAGCCAGTCACTACACATGCCAGTACTGTACGCACTCATACACACGCTCACACGGGTGTACAGCGGCCCTGCCTTGTGCACTCAGGCCCTTGAGTATGCGATTCGCCCTGTCAAATTGTAAAGTACTCGTGGAGGAGCTGCTAAAATGCCATGGTTCATTGGGGGGGGGGGGGTGGAATGGCTGAGTTGTCAAGGCAGGCACATGGGAGAGTTGCTGAAACGTTGTAACCCTCAGCAGGGTTATTGTTAGTGTTTGGGTAGGGTTAGGGTTCGACCATTTTAACGAATCGCCCTGTAAACAGCTGACTTTCAGGGCGGATGCTTTTTACTTTTAGCCTCAGTTTCCTTGAGCAATTAACAATAGCTCAATATTCATATTTTTGTCTTTGTTGGGGGCGCAGCTTGCTAGTCCACTATACTAAACGTGGAAAATCCCCAATAGATATATTATTCTACTGATAGTAGTTTAATTGACTCACTCATTTTTTTTGTTAAAATTCGAAGCATTTTTTTATCCAAAATATTCTGTTTAATCCACAGGCGGACCACTCCAGCATCAGAGTGGACACTCGCAGCCTTGGAACGTACATGATGCTGCTGTCTCCAGTGGAGGAGACCTTCCAGATCTCTCCGAACGGAGGGCTCATCGATTTTCGCATCGACCAATGCGTGTCGCTGCGGGTGCCCAAGAATGCCTTCCCAGTGCCCAGACTGTTTAAACTGAGGGTAATTCCTTGATTGATAAATTTATGATTTGATTGGGCTGATAAATTTGATTGATTTGATTGGTTTGATTGGTTTGATTGATTTGATCAACTGGTTGAGTAAAACGATTGAGATTCCATCAAATGCCATCCCACAGATCCTCCCATTCACGGACAAAGGCGCTGCCCTCGCTCGCCAGCTTCGCCGCTCCGAAACAATGGACATCGCCGCCCTCACCCCGATGTACAGTTTCCGTTGTGACGACGATCACGACCACGCCGCCGAAGACGACGACGCGACTCCGATCCGACGAGGTGTCACCGTCAAGCTGCCTCTGCCAGCCTGGCTGCGAGACAGCGAACGCAAGGAAGCCACCGCTCGACTCGCCGTCGCCTTCCGTTTAGACGCCGACGTGGGCGGCCAGTGGACCCTGCTGGATTTGAAGCGCGCCTCGCCGAGGCTGACTCGAACCACCGTTAGCTTCGAGTCGAAACAGCTGGCGGCCAGGTTTTGCTTCGTAGACGCGATTCCCGCCCGACTGCCGAGAGCCGTGCTGGGCCTGCAGCACCTGGAGGCGCTGAACACTGGACGTCCAGGACAGCTGAATCTCTTCATCGCGTTCGATAGGCGACGCTGGGCTCTGTGTGCCCGCTGCGCGCCTCTGCCGGAGGGTGCAGCGGACGCGTCTTCAGCTACTGCCGCAGGTGAGAACGGGAGTAACAAAAAGACAATTTTCATTAGGCATTTCCCCTAAATAGAAAATATCCCCCAGATAGCAAGCATCCCCAGATAGCAAGCATCCCCCAGATAGCAAGCATCCCCCAGATAGCAAGAATCCCCCAGATAGCAAGCATCCCCAGATAGCAAGCATCCCCAGATAGCAAGAATCCCCCAGATAGCAAGCATCCCCAGATAGCAAGCATCCCCCAGATATCAAGCATCCCCCAGATAGCAAGCATCCCCCAGATAGCAAGCATCCCCCAGATAGCAAGCATCCCCCAGATTGCAAGCATCCCCCAGATAGCAAGCATCCCCCAGATAGCAAGCATCCCCCAGATAGCAAGCATCTCCCAGTTAGCAAGCATCCCCCAGATAGCAAGCATCCACCCAGATAGCAAGCATCCCCCAGTTAGCAAGCATCCCCCAGATAGCAAGCATCCCCCAGATTGCAAGCATCCCCCAGATAGCAAGCATCCCCCAGATTGCAAGCATCCCCCAGATAGCAAGCATCCCCCAGATAGCAAGCATCCCCCAGATAGCAAGCATCCCCCAGTTAGCAAGCATCCCCCAGATAGCAAGCATCCCCCAGATAGCAAGCATCCCCCAGATAGCAAGCATCCCCCAGATAGCAAGCATCCCCCAGATAGCAAGCATCCCCAGATAGCAAGCATCCCCCAGATTGCAAGCATCCCCCAGATAGCAAGCATCCCCCAGATTGCAAGCATCCCCCAGATAGCAAGCATCCCCCAGATTGCAAGCATCCCCCAGATAGCAAGCATCCCCCAGATTGCAAGCATCCCCCAGATAGCAAGCATCCCCCAGATAGCAAGCATCCCCCAGATAGCAAGCATCCCCAGATAGCAAGCATCCCCCAGATAGCAAGCATCCCCCAGTTAGCAAGCATCCCCCAGATAGCAAGAATCCCCCAGATAGCAAGCATCCCCCAGATAGCAAGCATCCCCCAGTTAGCAAGCATCCCCCAGATAGCAAGCATCCCCCAGATTGCAAGCATCCCCCAGATAGCAAGCATCCCCCAGATAGCAAGCATCCCCCAGATAGCAAGCAACCCCCAGATTGCAAGCATCCCCCAGATAGCAAGCATCCCCCAGATTGCAAGCATCCCCCAGATAGCAAGCATCCCCCAGATAGCAAGCATCCCCCAGATAGCAAGCATCCCCCAGATTGCAAGCATCCCCCAGATAGCAAGCATCCCCCAGATAGCAAGCATCCCCCAGATAGCAAGCATCCCCCAGATAGCAAGCATCCCCCAGATAGCAAGCATCCCCCAGATAGCAAGCATCCCCCAGATAGCAAGCATCCCCCAGATAGCAAGCATCCCCCAGATAGCAAGCATCCCCCAGATAGCAAGCATCCCCCAGATAGCAAGCATCCCCCAGATTGCAAGCATCCCCCAGATAGCAAGGATCCCCCAGATAGCAAGCATCCCCAGATAGCAAGCATCCCCCAGATTGCAAGCATCCCCAGATAGCAAGCATCCCCCAGATTGCAAGCATCCCCAGATAGCAAGCATCCCCCAGATAGCAAGCATCCCCCAGATAGCAAGCATCCCCCAGATTGCAAGCATCCCCCAGATAGCAAGCATCCCCCAGATTGCAAGCATCCCCCAGATTGCAAGCATCCCCCAGATAGCAAGCATCCCCCAGATAGCAAGCATCCCCCAGATAGCAAGCATCCCCCAGTTAGCAAGCATCCCCCAGATAGCAAGCATCCCCCAGATAGCAAGCATCCCCAGATAGCAAGCATCCCCCAGATAGCAAGCATCCCCCAGATAGCAAGCATCCTGCAGATGAAAAGAGTCCCTAGATTTAGTTGTAATGAAACCTTCATCATCAGCATCAGGAGCCGGACCAATCGACGGTCAAGACGTTCTTCGATGGCAGCTGCTGCCGCCGCTGCAACCGACTGGCGCTCGAGTTGACCGCGCCGTCAGAGCCGGGCGCCAGAACGCGGCCTCAGTTGCCGCAGCCGCCGCGGCAGCCGAGATGACCAAATCCGAGCAGCTGCTGCTACGCGAAGGCGACAGCTTCAGCGTCGAATTGACGGGCGACTTTCAGCTGCAGCAGACGCCCGACAGTCAGGCCGGAGACCGCGTAAGCTTCCAGTATCACCAGAGATTCGCCGACAATCCCGTCGTGTTCGAGCTGGTGCCGACAGATCGCACGGTGACCATCGTGTCGGATTTTTTCTCCTACTTGTTGGAGCTGGCCGAGGACGAGGGCGACAGGAAGGAGACGGCCGAGGCGAAGCTGGTGGACAAGGCAGGGAATGAGACGCTTACGTTTAGGTGAGTTAAGACAAGGTTTTCTGAGGTTCTTAGAGTTTAAGACTCTAGAGAGATGAGATTTAGAAGTTCGGGATTCTTTTGGGATCTCATCTGGTCCCAACGAAATTCCCATCTGATCCCCAAGAAATCCAATGTGATCCCCTATGAAATCCCATTTTATCCCTAAGAAATCCAATCTGATCCCTAAGAAATCCAATCTGATCCCTAAGACATCCCATCTTACTCTAAGAAATCCCAAAATCACACAAAAATCCCATTCAATCATATTCCCACTGCAACCCAACAAACCGGACAGAGGCTCCATCAAGCTGCTCAGCTCCGCCGGCAAAGTCCTGTCCAATCACGAGTTCAGCGTTGGCTTCCACGCGTTGAAGCAGTACCTGGACCTCAAGCCGCCGCCTCCGCCGCCTCCGCCGGCCGCTCTGGACAGCGAAAACGCCGATGAAGCGGCCGGAAGTGCCGGAAACCGACAGGACGATCAGCAGAAACCAGGCGGTTGGTTTCATTATCCCAGGATTCTTAAGCTGCGGATCTACGAGTTGGACCCGCAGCAGGCCCGGCTGGAGAGCCAACAGCGACTGCTGGCACCGAAGAGGAACGCCCAGCCAGCTCGTGAGTGCCCGGTGGGAGGGGACGATGGGAGCTATAGATCCCAGCTATAGATCGCAGCTATAGATCGCAGCTATAGATCACAGCTATAGATCACAGATATAGATCACAGATATAGATCACAGCTATAGATCACAGATCACAGATATAGATCACAGCTATAGATCCCAGCTATAGATCGCAGATCACAGATATAGATCACAGCTATAGATCACAGCTATAGATCACAGCTATAGATCACAGCTATAGATCACAGCTGAAGATCACAGCTATAGATCACAGCTTTGGATCACAGCTATAGATTTCAATATCTCCAAAACCCAAAAAATCCTTCAGACGGTCGCGAGCCCCGCGCGCTGAGTCGCCGTAGCCTGCAGACCCTGGCCGAACAGATTCAGCAGGGGGTGACCCTGGCCGCTGAACTGGGAATTCCCGAGAGTGCCGTTTCGGCCCTGGGCTTCGAGACCATCTCGACCCGCGGCGCTGGTGGCAGCAGCAGCAATTTTACATTTCGAGTTCTGCTGTACTGGAAGCGAACCTGTGCCGCTCCGGAGCGAGGGAGCCTGGTGGATCAGCTCAGTGATGCCCTGAGTCGCATGGGACGCAACGATCTGGTTGCCGCTGTGAGAGACTGCACTGCTGGCAACAAGGAACTCACTCCTGACCGATTTGTGCAGCAGCAGCAACCGCAGGCGCAGCAGCAACAGCATCATCTCTTACTGCCTCAAAATTGAAGCAACTTACGGGCACTTCAATTAAATATATACTCGGCATAGATAACTATTTTTATAAGCTTCTTCTTCAAGCCTTGCAGAATGTGAGAGAACATCCGATTCACTTCACAATGCATCAGCAAGAGAGCAGTTTTCTCTCATCGTTGACCGTTCAATGTAATATTTTACCTTTAAATAAAACTGGTGGAGACCGAAATAATTTAATCCGATCTGTAACTGTACTCGGGTGTTTTTAAACAGATTTCATGAAACTCCATTGAACAGGGCGGATAAGTGTTAATACAAATCGATTATTAAATGAAGTCTAATTCAAATTCGCGCGAAAATTGGCACTGTTGAACAGTTCTGAAAAGTCTGAAAGCGCACCAATACGATAAAAAATTAAAATAATTACTCACTCAAAAACCAAGAAACCTTAGGTCCTAACTACCTAAAAAACTAACTGACGAACTAACTGACTAACTAAATTACTAACTAACTAACTAACTAACTAAATAACTAACTAACTAACTAACTAACTAACTAACTAACTAACTAACTAACTAACTAACTAACTAACTAACTAAAAAACTAACTAACTAACTAACTAACTAACTAACTAACTAACTAACTAACTAACTAAATAACTAACTAACTAACTAACTAACTAACTAACTAACTAACTAACTAACTAACTAACTAACTAACTAACTAACTAACTAACTAACTAACTAAATAACTAACTAACTAACTAACTAACTAACTAACTAACTAACTAACTAACTAACTAAATAACTAACTAACTAACTAACTAACTAACTAACTAACTAACTAACTAACTAACTAACTAACTAACTAACTAACTAACTAACTAACTAAATAACTAACTAAACTGATTCCGAACCTTGCTGTCGTCCGCTGCATGTTAATTGAATGTACTGCTGAAGAATAGAAACATCACTGGAGCAAGCAAGAGTAGAAAAGATGTCCTCGCTAAGTACCGCACTGTAAATCTAAAAGGTCCGGAAAGGGTCCGAATTCTATTTTTGGACCCTTAACCTGTCATGACCTGTCTTAACCTGTAATGATGTTACCAGCTTCAGGTCTCTCCATTAATTACCTGCGCACAGAAGGGTGTGCTAAGTTGGACATTATCGATGCGGAAAATGTGCGCATCGTTACTGCAGATGGATTCGAGATTGATGACGACGAACTTATTCCGGAAGTCGCAAAAGAAGGGAAGAATGTCTACTTTCTTCTACAAGGAGAATTGCTCTCTGACTGTGCGCAGCGAGCCAGCAACTTTTCTAGCAGCATCTGCATCTATAACACCCAGAAATTCGTGTCCAGATGCGGTGCCAAAACCGATTGCTTTGTCCGCCTCATCCACCCCATGGGTGCACTAACGACGATCAGGAAAGGGCGAGGTTGCCATGGCCTGCCGTTTTTCCACTGCCAAGGTTGGATAGCCTCACTGAGATACGCTTCGTAATCTTCGAATCCATCCTGAAAAAAGCTCGGATTTAAAAAAAACAATGCGACGTTTCTCAACCTCTTCCTAAAGTGCATCGTTGAAAACATTTTGTCGGATTACGTCTTCCACAGCAACCCATACGTCTCACGCAGCCATCTCACCGATGTGTGCAAGGCAATTGTTGCAACGTATCCCGGTCTAAAAGACCCTTCCGAAACCTTCTGGCGCTCAAAGATTATCCGACGTTTTAAGGAGATGCGCATGAAAAACGGATGCTGACATCAACAGCAGTCATATCGTTCAGGAAATGCGTCGTAAATTTGGGCGCCAGTGCAAGCATCCTGCAGCAGCGACCAACAGGTGTACAGATGTCGAAAGACGACGCCGTTCGACTAAAAACCCGCAGGCGTCAGCGATTAGACGACGACTTCGAAGATGACAACGAGGAAATCGATGATGGCATTGACAATCAGGCGGATGTGAACGATGCGCGCAGCATGGTGGCGAAGAGTGTCGACTTCGGTGGCTTCGACACTGAAGTCCCAGCATCGCACGAGGCCTGTAGAGAAAAGTTGAACACGCTCGTAAGACGCACGACCTTGCCGCGATTACGGACACTCCCAATCAAATGAAGTCCTTGTTCTCCGTCCGAATTTTGCTAAGTGAAGAAGTCGAGCTTTACGTACCACTTCGCGACATCCGCGTACTAGAACAGGAGGCATTTCTAATGATTACTATCAAGTTCACATCCCCTTTGGGTTTATCTTATGGTTCTTATCTGTTCGATTTCACGCCAAGGCTCATGGTGGGATTGTTGGAGGGGGGGGAAATACTGTCTCAATGTGTATATTTTAACTATATAGTTTGCATTGGGAATTTTAGCAGCGGCCTTGAAAATTACAGTTTTAAATAGACGTAATGAATAAATAATGAAACAGGCAGGTGTGTTGAGTCAACCGACTCACCACCGGAAAATGTCTCCTTGAATTATCAAACGTCAGTTCAAACACAAAACCGATTTGTAAGATCTTAATACATTTATATTATTGACGCTGACAATATCTTGACAAACTACATTTATATACTTCTATGAAACCTAATTATGCATTTTATAATTAAATAGCTTTTAGAATTGGCTGTAGCGTCTGAAGGCGCTTTGGAGTACCAGCTAGAGAATAGTTGGTAATTTCTACACCTATAATCGCAGTGACGACTGGAAATTGATAAGTATGTACACTCAATCGATTGCATTGACAATTGGCAAACTAATTCCAGCGATGTTCTGCAGAGTGCACTCTCGAAAGGTGTGCACAGTGCCCTATACAAACGGATCTTTGTGCTTTACTGTTCTAACTCTCCCCAACAGTCAGTATTCTATATCATATTGGATCGAGCAGGATGTGATAATGCATGAACACATCCAACTAGCCAAGAAGAAAATATATTCAGAATCAAGAAACCAAGCAGATCGAAACCAAGGACTTCTAGACTAACAGGACGTAAAACTCAAAGATCGTGCAATTTTTTGGAGGCCACGATTTCCTGGAAAAAATACACTGCGAAGATAGGAAAAAATCAGTTTTTCGTC
The DNA here is from genome assembly GCA_002269645.1 of Macrostomum lignano. NCBI lineage: Eukaryota > Metazoa > Platyhelminthes > Macrostomidae > Macrostomum > Macrostomum lignano. The sequence goes on along the minus strand of NIVC01000871.1, from coordinate 73,004 downwards.
ACAAAATCTGTGATTGTATTTGATCTGGGGCAGTCAAGACTACCATTCTTTTAATTTAACATGCACAATATGTTACTCTATTATATTTTCATATAGTTGTGTAGTGAAGTTTTCATTTTCATATTGTTTTCACTTTATTTCATAAGCCCAAAGTTGCAAACTCACAAGTGGCATTAGCCAAATATCAAATTCAAGAAAAGAAAAGCTATTCAAATTTGTAATATAATAATATTTTTAGCCTTTAAAATAAAAATTATAAAAGGACTAATCAATGTTTTTTCTTATAGATACCTAGTAAAAATGGTTAGGGCCTATTTTTGTGATTAAGTCTATTCTTCTTAAATCTTAGTCCTAAATATAGGCTTGGCTTAAAAACTGATAATACAGCTTTCTCAAGCCTAGGTAACCAACCATATGAAACTATTTATTGGTAATCTATATATAATAAAAAAATCTAAATATACTAATCTTTAAGTCATTGTCTAAATTTAATTACTTATTAGGCTAGATAGTGTAGTGATAGGTCTAGTTCTAGTAGGCCTAGGAATTAGTATAGTTACTAAACCAACAATAATAGCTTAAGACTAAGAGTACCTACATGCAATGTTTTTATACTTTATTTTAAAAAGAACAACACAAAAAGTTTGGCTAATGCCACTTGTGAGTTTGCAACTTTGGGCTTATGAAATAAAGTGAAAACAATATGAAAATGAAAACTTCACTACACAGCTATATGAAAATATAATAGAGTAACATATTGTGCATGTTAAATTAAAAGAATGGTAGTCTTGACTGCCCCAGATCAAACACAATCACAGATTTTGTGACGAAAAACTGATTTTTTCCTATCTTCGCAGTGTATTTTTTCCAGGAAATCGTGGCCTCCAAAAAATTGCACGATCTTTGAGTTTTACGTCCTGTTAGTCTAGAAGTCCTTGATCGAAACATCCAAAACACATTTATAAAATTTAATAAATCTGAAGATCATTAAGTCGTTGATTATTTTTCGAATAACTGACGGTAAAATTTCATTTCGGCAAACAATCAGCTTGTAAATTATCGATTCATGTGATTTTCTCGAGTCTCGACTAAGAGGAGAATCTTCCAATTCTACAAATCAATTGCTTTTATTAGACGTAAAATTTTCAGTTATACCAAGTCGCTACCTGCAAGGTCTCACAAAATAATTGTTAAGCAATTAACAATGGCCATTGGAAGTTACCCCGTTGTATCACGTTCTAAGAAAGTTTATTTAAATGCCATGTTTTGTTTTGATACACTTTGGCGAGATGGAAACTCTTAATTGTAAACGATTTCATATACATTCTGCTTAATTGTTTTTACGACGATCACAAGCAGCCAGAACATTGTTTGGTTGACATAGATTCAGGAAAAAGCGCTTCTGGAGACGCTTCTGCCAAATGTAGCAAACTTATTACCTTTCTTTCCATCTCTTTAATATATTTGTTTCTGGGCGAATTTTTCGCGTCTCAAGATTATCTGTGACATACGAGCTAAATATCAATCGATGCAATGCACTCTACAACAAAACAGTTTAGAGTACACACGGTGCTAATGTGAATGTTATGTCCCTAATTTACTGGTCCTTGGCAGTCAAGCTCTGGCACTGTTTAAGTAAACGAATCCAGACTTCTCGGTTAGTTTTAAAATTTGTCGCCATTGACGTCGTTAAACTTCGGACGCGGTTGTGGTGCCATCAATCGTTTCCGGCTCAGTCTGTTGCATGGATGTCGTCGACTTCTCATCGTTGGAAAGGACGCGTTTTTTCCAACTGCGGCAGACGTAGCGGGCGCAGTTATGCAGGAGTTCCAGCAGCTCCAGCATTGACAGCAGTGACATGCCCAGGAAGAAGCCCAGCATCCCCCCGGCATCCGCCAACAGCGAGTTGGCGTTGTAGCGTAACGACAGTTCCACCTCGCGGCTCTGACTGGACACGGCCGACACCGAAATCTGGGCAATCGATTGACGGAACTTCTCCAGATTGTTACTATTGTTCAGCTGGAGCAGGTGCTCAATGCCTGGCAGTTTTAGGCCGGTGGATTTTAGACTCACGTAGTTGCTACGAATCGCGGCGGCAAGGAATTGCTGAGCAGTATGGTCTTGCGTCAGGCCGCTGGACGAGTAGTCATAAGTGTAGGAACGGGTCTTGCAGCGCTTAAGCTTGTCGCACTTCTGCAAGGCGGCAATGGTTGCGTCGCTTCGAAGTCGATGAAATTTACTGTCTATCGGTGTCCTTTCACCTTTAGTGATGTTCATACAATAGGGCAGGTGCCGGTAAGCCCAGGCCAGTGGTATTCGGGAGCCCGAACAGTTCATTAACTTCTGATACAGGCTGGCCAGCTCTTGATAGAAGCAGGTTTCCTGGCTCTTTAGAAACCTCTCTTTCGCTTTAGTGTAAGGATTAACAAAATCAATCCAATCTGACTCTCCTTTGTTACCCGCATCGGAGCCGCAGATGTCAGGAAAATCGCCAGTATTGTACACGGTGTCCTCCATGCGGACCTGGGCTCGAGCCTGTTGCCCGGGTCCTACAGTAAAGTGGGCACCCAGCTCGCTCGGGTACTCATCTTTCGGAGTCAGGAATACGTGGAATCCGTTCGGGCGCCAATAGTCCACGCCGAAATCCCAGTCTAAATCCACAAGAGACAGACTGGAATTTCCGTTTAGAAAATCGATGCTATCGATATCGCTGACTGTTGGCAGCAGGGAGTCTAGAAACAGAATGAGAAACACACCGAATCCCCGGTGCCCGGACACGAGTCGATCGGCCTCGCTCATGTTGAGGCTGATGCAGTTGACATAGCGGGGATGGTAGAAAGTCTTCACCGGAACAAAGGTGGTTGTTAGGCTGGAAAAGATTACAGTCTGGTAGGCCCTGTGAGCCAGGTGATCCGACAGGAACTGGAATGGCAGGCTGTTGACTAGCAGCGCAGGGTACAGAGCCAGCTCAGACTGGTTCCAAGCGTCGCGAAATCTTGCAGTCGACTCTCTAGCCATTCGCCTGTACCGATTCAGCACCCCGATAGACGAGGAGGTTGAGAATTCCTGGAAAGCTACCAGAAATTGGATTCGCATTGCACACGTACAGATCCGGAAACTCAAAGCTGATGGCGTTCTCGCGCACCGTCCAGGCTATGTTCCGACTGGAGAATCGTTCGCAGAGTTCAAATATTCGCAAACTGCAGAAAGCGAACGAGAGAAGGACAGCGATGAGCCAGGCGATGCGAAGGTACAGCGGTTTCGTGTCTCCAACTAATCTGCTCAATCCGTGTACTGAGCTGCTCTGCATGCAGTTCTCCAGCGGAGCCAGCCAAGTCAGCAGTCGATTCCTCTGTCTGAAAGATGCGGCATCCTGTTGTCGGTCTGACATACCGATTCTAACGCGACCACGGTTTGTTGAAGTCTTCCATTCCACCCAGATGCAAGCTGTGTGCATGCTTTATTTTCTCAAGACTGCAAATCAATGGCAAATCTGCAGCCAATCACAAAAAGTCCACTTTTTAGTAAACTAAAAATCTTGCGTGTTTGCGATGAACTCTAAATTGAAAAAAAATCTTGAATTGAGTTTAGCATTGTGTTTGGACTAGCAAAAATGTTTACCAAATGCAAACAGAAGCTGTAAGGATCCAATATACTTGTACATATATTTTACTTGCTTGAAGCAAGCTAGCAAGTAATACGCTCGTATATAAACAGTGTAAATAAGCAGACTTTCTAATTCCTGCATTGATTTAAAATTCCAGCGGTTTGCAGAAAAAGATCAATTTGCATTACGGAAGCTTGTTAACTCTGTATGCGTTTCTCTTTATAGTAAACCAGCTAGATCAGTGATGTTTTACAGTGTACCTCGAAGAAAAAAACTAACAAAATTTAACAAAGGAAATATTTTATTCAGAGAATTTTAACCATAAAATGTTTGTATCTCGATAGGAGAATATAAAGTATGGATGCATTTATTGTCGAGTGCAAGCTATAATAAATTCTAGCCGCATACGCAATGAAAAGTGTTTTGTAAATTTCATCATCTAGTAATTACTGCACGATTAAAAAAAACTAGAATTTTTTGAAACGAAAGGCAATTTAAATAATAATTAGCTTTCGATTGAGAACCACCACAAACATTATTGCACTTTAATGCCTTGAAATTGATTTGTGAATGAATCATGCTTACAATCTATTCCAGTGAAACAATACAATAGATACAAAGCCAAAACTACATAGATTCGATCCTGCAACCAAAAGTAAAGCATAAAGCAGGTACACCAATTAATGAAAATAAGTTAATGCGTTTTTATGTTGACACGGAAAGGAAGAATGTTTCAAGAAAGAAAAAATATCTAGACATACATATTGAAGATGATACACATCTGATTGCACGTATAATGTGATCGTTGATTCGCAAAATAGCCTAAAAAGTTCATTTGCAGTTGATTGGCTGAAATACGAGCGTATCATTAATATAGAGATTCTCGCGATTGACAAAGTATATATCTTGTTTTTATATATAATTTTAATGTCCCCTTTATTGTTTTTTTACAAAACTTTAGTATTTCGGGTTGCATTATAATAGTACGAGGTTTATTGTTTTTTTCTCAAGACAGACAAGGCGCTTATATTCTTATCTAAATATGATAAAAAATAATCATATTTCATATTTACGATAGATGGGAGTTAAAAAGTTAAACAAGTTATCAGCAACCACAGTTAAAATTGCGCAATTAACATGTATTTACAATTAGCATATTATGGACGCGCAACTTTTAAGTGAAAGTATTCAATATATATATATGTGACAGTTTCAATCTGATAGCTTCATTCGCCCATTAGGTTGTCGGCTATTGCGTGCACAAACGAATGGCAGATCTCTTCAGCCTGCGGGAAGAAAATAAATGTCTTTTTCTTAGAAATCAACTGCGAATACGTATAATTATGCACCCTATGCAAAGGTAGGCTAGAATTGAAATAGATTATAACTAATTTACCTGCTCCATCCATGTACACACGATCAGCTCTAGGCAAAGCAGATCTACAGTATACTTAAGTGGATATCGTACATAAGGACCGACGAGTTTTCATTTCGCTAGCATTTAAGGAGCTTTGGATTCGGAACAGAACTGGACGAGTGTCTGAGTCTGCATACATATGCACAGTGGGGTTGTAAGGACCACGTGAAGTCATTGGGAAGCTGGCATAAAATATCTAGATAGTATTAAACCGATGTATATTCATTGATTTACCTCTTAAATAATATTAGTACAATAAAACCCAATCATATTCACAAAAAAATAGAAAAAACTATTCGTATAGATAAATTGAAAAACAAATATAAACAACTCTTTTTAAGTTTTTATCAATATGTTTTTTCATAAATCACAACAAATCACATCTTGAAATAAATATATATGTGTACAGCATACTAGCTCGTAAAATGTCTTTATTTTGTTTTTCTGTAAATGGCAGAAAAATGAATGGAATGGTTAGGATGGCTCTTAGAATATAAATAAGCGTAACTAGGGAGGAGATGAAAGGACAAAAACGAAAAATACTAGTCAGGCAATACAACAGGAATCACAGGACAGGTACAAAGCAAGCTAAATGTATTAATACCCTAAACAGCTTCATTGAGATTAATTTGGCAGACAAAAACACCACAGAGATGTACAGTATATAGTAACTCAACCAGAAGCAATCTATATTAACAAATACAAGATTATTTGGCGGAGAAACAAATGAGTCAGATAATGTAAAAGTTCGATACGTGAATTGGTCAGAGACACCGATCACAGCCACGTGAGGATGACGTTAATACTATAATTTGTCAATGAGTATACATATTCTATGTAATATATATGAGTGTGCTGGTAATAAAAATTCTAGGAGAATATTTAAACAAACAACACCAAATATGACAATAATTTTTTATTTAGCCATACCATTTTATTTTATGCAGCGGAAGTATTGATAATTAAGAAGAAACAAAATAAGAAATTTTAAAACTTATAAACCGTTTTTAAACTTCTAAAAATACACTAAGTAAAAGCTTTAAGTTATGCTCATTTACATTCTCTTGAATCTTTATATATATATAGAATGAAAGCTGTAGTATTAACCTACCCATGTCGACTATTTAGTAAACATCAAAGGGACTGAGACATAGCCATCGAACATTAATTGCATTGTTTTACGATATTATTTCAATAAATCGAGTAGTTCATTATACAAAACAAGGAATGTAACTCAATGGTAAATAAAATATAAAATAACACAGGAATGATCACCTTACACTTACAACAAAATACACAGAAATATACTGAAGAATATTAAAAGAAATATTCGTTGCCAAGTACCGTAACAATATGGAAAATATGCACATTGTAAGCGATTGTACACACAGCAGGGATATTTATATCAAATTTAAGTGCAGTATCACTCCCGCCCATAATGTGTTCTATGGAAAAGAAAGTCCGAGGATGCGTTTTTATCAGGCCGAGGCAATTGAGAATAGCGTCAGAGGACCTTCGACCATAGAACACATTTATATGAGGGTGTGATAAAATTTCATCTCCAGTTCTTCCAACGGGGATGTGGAGACAGATCTATAGACAAATGTTTTTTTATATATTCGCCATAGACAAAATCTCTAAAGAGAACCTACTACATATAGATCGAGCTGTTTATTAGACTAAGACAGAAGGAGACAGCGAGATGGATTTGCCCGAACTTGGATTTTGAGTTGATCAATTCTGTTTGCATCCTTGCACCACTACTGCATCTATGACTACTGCCAATCTAGCTGCAGATGACTCTGATGACACTGTTCGGGCAGCGGCATCTAGACGTTTTGCTGTCGTGTCTTCTTACGGCATTTAACTCATCTTCAGCACTGAGAAACGATTTCTCAGACCTAGTTTTCGGGCCTGAGAAACAAATGGACATGAAAAACTAACATAGACTAAGACTTCCGTAGGAAAAGAAGAGCCTAATTAAATGTCCAAGAAACGACTAACTGGAGATGACAATAATTGAAATAATTTCTGAAGTTTTTCAGAGAATACTTTCAGACTCCCTAGCTGTGAGCACAAGAAAATTTATTTTAATATTTTAAACACACAGAAGTAATTCGATGCACCGATGTGATAGGTAATTGATCAGCTATACTTTTATTAATAGATAGGATATCGAATGTCACAAAGCGGCATGACTGGCGGCGGATAAGCTTAGCGAGCCACTGTTGCCGCTGGTATTATTATTATTATTATTAGTCCTGTCGGCGGCCATCCGCTTGTGCACCTGAACTGACACCACCCGGTGGAAAAGTAATAGCAGATCCGGCACCTGAATTTTTATTATTAACAATATATATAGTTAGATTTTCTTCCAGTAGATATTATTGTTCTACTTTAAAGCCAGTTTTTAAAGCTAGTCGATTTTTAATAAATTTCTGAAATTATTTCCGAAACCGTAAATTTAACTATGCGTGGGGTTAAAGCGTATTTAAACAAAAAATAATCAAGGATTACACTTCGAGAGGAAAAACAGAAGTGATGATAATATAAGAGTAGAGTACTTTTTTTCTAAACCAAATAAATTTATTCTTTAACATCCTATCCTAATGATTCCATAACTTCCCTATATAAAAGACTCTGAAACACAGAGACAAGCGAGGACGAAAACAACACAGTCAGAGAGAATGATGATCATCACAACATTACGACACGAAAACAGGATTTTTTTGGAAAATTGCTCTAAAATTTTAAGCTTACGCAATCTGATCGAAACGTCATCTGCCTGACTTCTCGCTTCTCTGGGTCTGAAAAAGTAGATTAAAACGAGTATTAAAATTGGCTAATTGTGAAACATCTGAAAAACAAATCGAATGCTGATAAAAAATTAAAAATGTTTGTTAAAATATTAATTTTAGCGTTAAGCTTTATATATACTACTGTTAGTAAACTATGATTTTGGGTGAATTAATTTGCATGATAATGGCGAAATGTTTATAACTTTTTAGTTATATATTAGGCTAAAACCAGGCATATTTATAATTATACAATGGAACTTATAATGTATTACAATTAAAACTTTATCATACACACTGTAGATTCCATAAAGTTTGTGCAGTCGCAGGCGGGCTTGACTTTGATTTTGGTCAATTATTAGGGAAAAATTATCATCGCGAATAACCTCTAACGCAATACGAGGGCTGTCCGGAAAGTTCTGACACTTTTAATTGTACAGAAAAAGAACAGAAACACATTCGTGTCATTTTAAACCGGCAAAATTTTTCTTACTAAGAATTAATCACGCTTATGTTGATTGTGCATATTTTTGTTGAAATTAAGTGTCAGAACTTTTCCAACACAACCACCTCTCGTAACGCACACCTATGGTTTTGTGTTAATCAATGCTTGAATAATTAACGTTATAACTTATGCGCTACATGTATGACTCAGAAATAAGTCAATAAGGCGATTGAAAAAAAACTGTGTTGCACTCAGCTAGGCCGACTGCAGCTTACCGCAAACTTCAACAACTAATAAATTTGGCTGCTTCTCAAAGCAACGCTTTATGCTGGACATCTCTATGAAGATTGGCTGCTGTCAATGAGAATCAATATTGTACTGTGTTATAAACTTCAATATAACAATGGTAAGTATATGTACATTGACAACAGACAACTGCGAGGTAGAACTGAGTAAAAGTGTTTAAACGATACAACAATGAAATTACAAAAATATTTGCTATTTACCTTGGGCGAACTGCTCAGACTGAGCTGCATTCCCTGCATGCTGACCTGCAGAATGCCGGACTCTCCGCTGCTGGTCTCAACCACTTCGTAACGGCTGCCCAGCTCGCCTGCGATGCCTGGGGATGGGGTAGGTTGGGTAGGTTTTGGGGTGGATGATAATGATTAGGGTCTGCTCACTATACGGTAGTTTGAGTAGGTTATATAGGCTAGGGGTAGATTTGAGAGGCTATGAGTAGATTTAAGAGGATAGGAGTAGATTTAAGAGGATAGGAGTAGATTTACAGTGTAAGAGGCTAGAATAGATTTAAGAGGCTGTGGGTAGATTTGGGATACTAGGGGTAAAATTGACAGGCTAGGGGTAGATTTGGGATACTAGGGGTAAAATTGACAGGCTAGGGGTAGATTTGAGAGGCTTTTTGAGAGACTTCTCTTTCATCACACCAGAAGTGGTGGCTCACCCAGCGCATCAGCCCTGTGTACAGTCTTAGCAGCAGCCCTGGCCATCTGGTCCCGGATGCAGTTGTACACGTCACGGCATTTCTTGCTGTAGAAGACGCTCTTAACAGCCGGTGCGGTGCTGCGCATCGGGTCGGCGCAACTGTTAGAGCTGCCGATGTCCTTGCGCCACAGCACCAGCACCCGAGTGCTTGGACAGAAGGTCATGTTGACCAGCTTCTCGTACCACCATCGGTCAACGACAGCGCCTGAGCAAGCTCTCAGGATCAAGCAGTCGTCGCAGACCTCCAAGAATCGGAGATCTCCAGTTTTGTCCTGGCCGAAGTGGACAGCGAATGACTGTTTCTGCATAAACCTGCTCAATGGCGGTTTCAGGTCGATATCGTTGCCTGAGAGTCCACTGAGCTGGTCAAGGAGGGCGTTGATCTCCTGGCTGTAGTGCAGGCCGATGTGACTCTTGCCTAGCAAGCGGCGCACCTGCGGTTGGCGAGAGTTCAGGTGAGGCACTTTTGTTTAAACTGACTAGAGACTATTCATAAACTGGAAACTCTATTCATAAACTGGAAACTCTATTCATAAACTGGAAACTCTATTCATAAACTGGAAACTCTATTCATAAACTGGAAACTCTATCCATAGACTGGAAACTCTATTCATAAACTGGAAACTCTATTCATAAACTGGAAACTCTATTCATAAACTGGAAACTCTATTCATAAACTGGAAACTCTATTCATAAACTGGAAACTCTATTCATAAGCTAGAAACTCTATTCATAAACTAGAAAACTAGAGAGCGCGGCGCTCCGATGTACCAGCGGCCCAGGCTCGATTCCAAGTGCAGTCACATTAATTTGGGGCTAAATTGGAATCTCGGCCTGGCTCTGCTCGTGCAATTAACGCCGTTAAGGCCCAACCCTCAAGGCACAGGGAAGTGTACATGCCTAACGATAAATAAAGTTACGAAGCGCGTCGATACTGTACGCAGGCATGTACAGAGGCCCTTTCTTAGAATGATTAGACATGCACACTCTGTGCCTTTGGGGTTGGCCCTGATGAATGTAAATCGCCAATTTTCACGCACACAAGCTCCAAATGGCCCTAGCAGCTTATTAGCAAACAAACCTTCTTTTTGAGTTCGGCCGTGTCAACTCGCATCATGACCATGAATGCTACCAGGTTGTACAGCATTGTGCTCAGCAGGCGGTCTTCGTCCAATTCTAAGCGTTTGCGCTCCGCCTTGCCGAGGGACTCGTACCTGCGAATCACGCGGGGTGGTCTTGTTGCTTCCTCAGCTGATCCATTTTCCTTTCCGCCTATCTATTCCACTCTTCGCCTCCCTTCGTCTCTCTACATTCTGCCTGAATTCTCCCTTCATCTCTCTGAATTCCCATTTTATTTCCCCACATTCTCCCTTCATCTCTCTAAATTCTCCCTTCATACGAGTTCTCCTTAGTTCTCCTCGTATCCCTACATTCTCTAATCATCTCCCTACATTCTCCCATCATCTCCCTACATTCTCCCTTCATCTCCCTAAATTATCCCATCATCTCCCTACATTCTCCTTTTGTCTCCCTACATTCTCCCTTCATTTTTCTACATTCTCCCTTCATCTCCCTACATTCTCCCATCATCTCCCTACATTCTCCCATCATCTTCCTACATTCTCCCTTCATCTCTCTCATTCTCCCTACATTCTCCATTCATCTCCCTACATTCTCCTTTTGTCTCCCTACATTCTCCCTTCATTTTTCTACATTCTCCCTTCATCTCCCTACATTCTCCCATCATCTCCCTACATTCTCCCATCATCTCCCTACATTCTCCCTTCATCTCTCTCATTCTCCCTACATTCTCCATTCATCTCCCTACATTCTCCTTTTGTCTCCCTACATTCTCCCTTCATTTTTCTACATTCTCCCTTCATCTCCCTACATTCTCCCATCATCTCCCTACATTCTCCCATCATCTCCCTACATTCTCCCTTCATCTCTCTCATTCTCCCTACATTCTCCATTCATCTCCCTACATCCAGCGCAACCCACCTGGACATCATCTCGTTGGGGACCTGATCCATGCCAACAATGTCCCGTTCGGCGGCCACAGCATCGAGAAAGGCGTCCTCCCAGAACTGCACCTGATCCCACAGCTGGCTGCGGTCTTTAGCTGAGATGAGCTCGAACAGGTAGGTCCTGCCTGTGTCCTCCCCCACAGCTCCCACAGTTCGGAATCGCTGGCCAGCCGTGGTGTACCGGCAGCCAGACGAGTAGCGACTCTTGCTGGCCACCGGGGGCGGCCGCGCGCCGCAATCTGATGAAGGCGAAGCGTCGCCTCCGCCGTCGCCCCCGAGGCCGCCGCTAACACGCAGGTCTCGCATCGGATCCGGGCCGGTGGCCGAAGCCGGCGCCGAGGTTGTCGACGAGATCAGCGAGGCTGAGCCGCCGGCTCCTCGCATTTCAATATTCTCGTATTCCTCTCCGTTTAGCATTACTGGGGGACCTTGGTGCGTTTTGTATGGAAATAAATTTTAATAGTAAAATTCGTTACTTGCCTACTTGCAGTAGGATGATTGGAACATTTTAAAGTTAAAATTATCTACGTAAAAATGAAATTTTAGTTCTCAATCATGCTACTTATCCCTTACTTACAGTGGAAAAAAATTGAAAGTTTAATAGTACAGTAAGCTTAAAAAAATTATAATCTATTAATCTGCGGCTTGCCTACTTGAAATAATAACAAGTGGATTTTTTTTAAATATGAGATTCAATTTAAGCGGAAAAATATAAATATGCGTTAAAACAACTTGTAAGAGCACAACAGATCGGGTTAGTCAACTTCGATATAAATAAATAATGCCAGTTAGTTAACTTTTCAAAGCCGGAATCAGGGTTATTTCGAATCAACCAGTGTTACATAAAAGAACAAAATATGTAGATTATAAAAGTCCTACACAATTCAATAGGTAGACAACAATAGAGCAGATATAACAATACAAAACTGATGCTGTTTATCTCTGACAAACCTCTGGCACTCAGCCGCCTGGGACTGGCACCTCGGCTGCCCGCGGTGACCTCTCGGATGTCCTTGAACCAGCCGGCTGCGAGAGGAAAATTTATGAAAGTGAAACAAATGAAAATAGAGTAAAACTCTGATTTTTCTACTTATGAGTAGTGAAACTAGGACATTTTGCTTCAAATTTCCTGGTGAGAATAAAAAAATAAATGAATAAATAAATAAAATACGCGTTGGAAAATCCGTAGCCAGAGAGTAGGAAACCGCCACCCCCAACACCGGTGATTAGCACTAAGTGATTAATCAATCGCTGAGACAGACAGATTATCGTAAGTAAACTATACTAACAATACCTGCGGCTATAACTGCCGACTCGCCGGCCTCAAACACCGGCCCCAGCGGGGTGCCGGCCGCAGACCGGACGCCGCCCCGGCTGGCAAAATCCGAGTCGGCAAAACTGGCTCCCAGCGCCAGCGATCGGGGCCGTTTAGGCGCCCGGAAACTACCGCCGGAAGCGGCGTAACGGCCGGAAGTTTCCGGACCACCCAGCAGGCTGAGAAACTTCAGCCCCAGCCAAGAGGTGGCCGCCGCGGTCCCGGCTGAATCCGCCGCTATTGCATTAAAATATTGTCGTAGAATCATTTCAGAATAAAAATCTATTATACTACTATTAAGATTCAGTGAGCAAGTAGTGCAAGAAGAAATGTACAGATTTTTTAAAGGATAAATAACAAAAAAATGGATTAAAATATAGGAAGTTGGAAAGCAGAGCGAATCGATAAAGTTTGCTTACCAACTGTTGCCACAAAGTTGGAGGACTCCGGCTCGCCCGAGTTCGATACGGACGAGGGCGCGCCCGGCGTGGTTGACAGGCTGTCCTGACTGCCGAATGGGGACAGCTTCTGCGTGCGAGGACCAGACTGAATGGCTCAACCCTGCTCAGGTTGACTGTTCCATCCTCACAGATTACCCAAATCCCAACTACCACATTCCAGATCCCTAAATCTCCACTTCAAGCTCCCGAATACCACATCATCAGCTCTCAGATCCTTAGATCCCTGCTGCGGTCCCAGTTTCCTTAAATCCCTTCTGTTGCCTTCCAGATCCCTTAAATCCCCACTATCACCTCCCAGATCCTCAAATCCCCACTATCACCTCCCAGATCCCTAAAATCCCCAATATTACCTTCCAGATCCCTCAAATCCCCACTAAAATCCCCACTCTCGGCAGAGAGTAGACCCCAAATGCCAATCTCCAAAAGCAGTGGGAGCCGCAGCCCTCACCTGCAGGGGATCAGCAGAGTTCCTGCTGGCCACGCTGGCATCCCGCAGCCAGTAGTGCGTGTGCGCCACCTCAAGCAGCAGCAGGGCCGAGGCCAGCCCGCCCCTGCCTCTGGCTTTGTAGCTCCGCTCCAGACCGGTGACAACAGCTTTGAGCACAGTGAGCAGGCCTTTGAACACGGCTCTCCTAACTGGCTGATCGCACAACTGCTGCTCCTGGCTGGTGTCAGTGAGCTTGTCTCCGAGCAGATTATGGTTCAGCCTAGACAGCAGCATGCACCTGTGCGACTCAATCTCCATCAGGGATTTTAATTGACCGCCTTTCAAAAATCCAACTCCTTGACCATCGAGAACCGCGGAGGCGATGTCCTTCAGGAAGATCTGATCTGCCGGCGCTGTTGTCGACACTTCGGATGCCGATGAAGATTTTCTGTTAGAAGAGAACTGCTGCTGCTGCTGCTGCACCAGACCCTGGGCCTGACGCATCAGTGCCGAGTTTTCCACCACAGACCGCTTGGAGCCGAGCGGTGCAAACTGGAGGCCACTGCGGTTGAGCGCTGCTGAAGTCTTCTGGCCTGAGGTTTTGTTAGTTTTGGAGAGAGGTTGGGGAGAGATCTTGTCTCATCTTTATCTCTCCCGTTTCTAGCTTTCATCCCCAATCCTATTTCTCATTCGCAACTATCAAAATCGCATCTCAAGATCTCATCTTCCAATTTCGTATCTACAATCTCTTCGCATATTCTCATCTCTCACGTTTCAATCTCATCTCTCACGTTTCAATCTCATCTCTCACGTTTCAATCTCATCTCTCACGTTTCAATCTCATCTCTCACGTTTAAATCTCATCTCCACGTTTAAATCTCATCTCCACGTTTCAATCTCATCTCTCACCTTTCAATCTCATCACTCACGTTTCAATCTCATCTCTCACGTTTCAATCTCATCTCTCACCTTTCAATCTCATCACTCACGTTTCAATCTCATCTCTCACGTTTCAATATCATCTCTCACGTTTCAATCTCATCTCTCACGTTTTAATCTCATCTCCACGTTTCAATCTCATATCTACGTTTCAATCTCATCTCTCACGTTTCAATCTCATCTCTTACCTTTCAATCTCATCTCTCACGTTTCAATCTCATCTCTCACGTTTCAATCTCATCTCTCACTTTTCAATCTCATCTCTTACCTTTCAATCTCATCTCTCACGTTTCAATCTCATCTCTCACCTTTCAATCTCATCTCTCAAATCCATCAATCTCATCTCATATACCTCTCAATCTTATCCTCCAATCTAATTTCATTCTTATTTCGCGATCTTATTAAAACAATTGCACAAGAAAGTTTCATCGAACCTCAGACGAAGACGACCATCCAACTGCGACCTTTTTGATTCTTTAAGTAGCCGTAGAATAGTCAAGAAATTCTAAGAATAGCACTAGCCCCCCTTCCTGTCAGTTGTACATTCAGGGTAGGCTTTAACTGTTTAATGCACAGGGCTTCCAACACATTTAGTTTGTAGTGGTGTTGAATCCGATCGATATTTTTTTAAACTTTTGATCATGTTTGATGTCATGAATCGCGCTAGCCTTCTTGCGGTGTTCCTCGATCCTAGTGTACAGGTGTCGATCAGTCTTATCGATGTACGACTGCCTCAGCTCAGCAGGGCAAACAAACAGATTTTGCTTTTTAGGCTAGTCACAAAATTGGCCACCTTTTGAGTAGTGAAGATAACATCAATGCGCGTATCAAGACGGTCACGGCAGATATCAGTCAGCCTTTTTTTAAATTTAGTACTTGGCATTCCGATGTTGCATGCCTTCATCAATAAGAAAGTTACCAAAGAACAAAATGTTACTAACTCTAACTCTACCGAAAGGAAACCAACCATCAGTATTCCTGACTGACTGGTGGGCTCGATCTATATTTAGATGGAAGCCCTATTCATGGGAAGCCAGAAATAATATGCATTCTAGAAATAGTCAATGATATTCAATTCAGTTCCTTTTCATCTCGACTTGCTCATTAAATAGACAAAAACAGACAGACAGACAGACAGACAGACAGACAGACAGACAGACAGACAGACACTAAGACAAACAGACAGACAGACAGACAGACAGAAAGAGACAGGCAGACAGACAGAATCAGACAGGCAACTCACCCAGGAACTCCCCAATTGCAGAGCCGGCCTGCTGGGTGGTGGACAGCAAAGAGTGCTGCTGCTGCTGCTGCTCAGCGGAGCTCAGAGCAAACGAGTCGAACAGGTGCACCGCGGCAGAGCTGTTGCCAGAGAATCCGCTAGCATTGGAAGCCGCGGAGTCCTGCCGTTCCAAACGATGCCGCTGCTCTTCGTCGGCGCCAGAATTGGCGCTGGCGCCGGCGCTGGCGCTAACCCGCGGCGCGCCCTCCGGCGTCCCGGGATGCGAGCCCACGCTGCCAATCCGCTTGGGAGGTGGCGGTCGAGGCGGCAGGCCAACAGGGTGCTGGCGGTGCTGACCAGTGAGGCTCCGGGTTCTGTTCAATGGGCAGGGGGGTGGGTGTTAGACTGTGCAATCGGTTTATAAATACGTGCAAATTGCGTATTTCATATTGCCAGCAGAATAATTTTATCCCAACCTGGATGCTGCAGTGCCATGTGCGTTTTGTGACTTCTGAAATGACGAGGGTTTGTGAAAAATATTACATATGTATACATGCGTGTATGATATATACTGTATGTAGCTAACTTTAGTTAGATAAGAGAGTCAGGTAAGACACAGATAAAAGAGTCAGGTAAGACACAGATAAGAGAGTCAGGCAAGGCAGAGATAAGAGAGTCAGGTAAGGCACAGATAAGAGAGTCAGGTAAGACACAGATAAGAGAGTCAGGTAAGACACAGATAAGAGAGTCAGGTAAGACACAGATAAAAGAGTCAGGTAAGACACAGATAAGAGAGTCAGGTAAGACACAGATAAGAGAGTCAGGTAAGACACAGATAAGAGAGTCAGGCAAGGCAGAGATAAGAGAGTCAGGTAAGACACAGATAAGAGAGTCAGGTAAGACACAGATAAGAGAGTCAGGCAAGGCAGAGATAAGAGAGTCAGGTAAGACACAGATAAGAGAGTCAGGTAAGACACAGATAAGAGAGTCAGGCAAGGCAGAGATAAGAGAGTCAGGTAAGACACAGATAAGAGAGTCAGGTAAGACACAGATAAGAGAGTCAGGCAAGGCAGAGATAAGAGAGTCAGGTAAGACACAGATAAGAGAGTCAGGTAAGACACAGATAAGAGAGTCAGGTAAGACACAGATAAGAGAGTCAGGTAAGACACAGATAAGAGAGTCAGGTAAGACACAGATAAGAGAGTCAGGTAAGGCACAGATAAGAGAGTCAGGTAAGACACAGATAAGAGAGTCAGGTAAGACACAGATAAGAGAGTCAGGTAAGACACAGATAAGAGAGTCAGGTAAGACACAGATAAGAGAGTCAGGTAAGACACAGATAAGAGAGTCAGGCAAGGCAGAGATAAGAGAGTCAGGTAAGACACAGATAAGAGAGTCAGGTAAGACACAGATAAGAGAGTCAGGCAAGGCAGAGATAAGAGAGTCAGGTAAGACACAGATAAGAGAGTCAGGTAAGACACAGATAAGAGAGTCAGGCAAGGCAGAGATAAGAGAGTCAGGTAAGACACAGATAAGAGAGTCAGGTAAGACACAGATAAGAGAGTCAGGCAAGGCAGAGATAAGAGAGACCATAAAAAATGACTCATGAAAAGTGATGCTCACAGAAGCATCAGCAGATTCGTCTTCATCTGAGCTAGCCGCCTGATCAGCCACTGATGAGGCTAAAGGAGGCTGGCTGCCAGTCAGTTGCAGGCAGTCGGGCGGGTTGAAAATATCCGGCGTCAATTCCACAGTCAGCCGGCAGATGGCGCCAGCTGCAGCAGAAGGCGCCGATGGAGCCGCTATCGCTACACCGTTTGTAGACAAGACAGCAGCGCCGGAAGCTGGTACAGCATGCACACCTGCCAGGTGATCGCTGTTGATTTCTGACGAGATCATCTCGGAGACAAAGTCCGTCAGGCTGGAATAGGACGAGCTGTCAGTCAGACGATCGACGCTGCCTTTGGCGCCGTTTAAATTGTCGGCGTCGTTGTCAGAGTAGTCTGACCGGCCGCTTTCGTCTGGTGTGGTTTGGAGGGAGGGGAGGATGATGGGGAATAATGGACAAGATTTATGAGACGAAAACTAATTGTTTGTAAAACCTAGACCATTATGGGAGATTAGGAGTTATTATTTTTGGGGAGGTTTTGTGCGGTAAAGAATTGGAGAGGATGGGTTGAGGGTGTGGTAAAGAATTGGAGAGGATGGGTTGAGGGTGTGGTAAAGAATCGGAGAGGATGGGTTGAGGGTGTGGTAAAGAATTGGAGAGGATGGGTTGAGGGTGTGGTAAAGAATTGGAGAGGATGGGTTGAGGGTGTGGTGAAGAATTGGAGAGGATGGGTTGAGGGTGTGGTAAAGAATTGGAGAGGATGGGTTGAGGGTGTGGTAAAGAATTGGAGAGGATGGGTTGAGGGTGTGGTAAAGAATCGGAGAGGATGGGTTGAGGGTGTGGTAAAGAATTGGAGAGGATGGGTTGAGGGTGTGGTAAAGAATTGGAGAGGATGGGTTGAGGGTGTGGTAAAGAATTGGAGAGGATGGGTTGAGGGTGTGGTGAAGATGTGGAGAGGATGGGTTGAGGGTGTGGTAAAGAATTGGAGAGGATGGGTTGAGGGTATGGTAAAGATGCGGGAAGGATAAGGTTTAAAATGTGTGGTAAAGATGTAAAGAAATGGCAAAAAATGGGAGCTAAAAACGTTGAAGATGACAAACGGCTCTTCAGAAATATTAAATAATGTGCCAGAACAGACAGTCCTTATCTGGGAAAACAGTCCCATCCCATCCTCATCAGCCCTTCATCAAAGCATGCTTAATCAATAGCAGATAAAGAGCCAGCAGTGTGGCCATTAAAATTCTTACAAAGAAGATTAAAGTCAGTTTATCCTTTCAACTAAAAATCGATAATTGACACACAAACGCAAGAGAAATAGATAAAAAACGTTTATCATTAACAAAAATAAGTCAACATGATTTAAGATGTATATGAGATCAATGAAGAATACAAACGACACGGCATGTACATTTATAGACTTAGGATTGTTTGTAGAAATTTTAGCAAAGGAAAATTTTATATATTTAACGGACACAGTTGTAACAAGTGTATAGTATCTGGGGAGTGACCTTGTTAACACTCATCTGGCAGACAGGTGTGCAAAATCAGGGTCAACAGGTTCTTTAGGGGTCTTCTAGGCTTCTGAGGTCGACTGGGTCTTCAGGTTTTTGTAGGTCTTCAGGTTTTCTGGGTCTTCAGGGTCTCCTGATTCATCAGGGTCTTCAGGGTCCTCAGGATCATCAGGGTCTTCAGGGTCTTCAGGGTCCTCAGGATCATCAAGGTCTTCAGGGTCTTCAGGGTCCTCAGGATCATCAGGGTCTTCAGGGTCCTCAGGATCATCAGGGTCTTCAGGGTCTTCAGGGTCATCAGAGTCTTCAGGGTTTTCAGGGTCATCGGAGTCTTCCGGATCATCAGGGTCTTCAGGGTCATCAGGGTCTTCAGGATCATCAGGGTCTTCAGGGTCATCAGGGTCTTCAGGGTCTTCAGGATCATCAGGGTCTTCACGGTCCTCAGGATCATCAGGGTCTTCAGGGTCTTCAGGGTCATCACAGTCTTCAGGGTTTTCAGGGTCATCAGAGTCTTCCGGATCATCAGGGTCTTCAGGGTCATCAGGGTCTTCAGGATCATCAGGGTCTTCAGGGTCTTCAGGGTCTTTAGGATCTTCAGGGTCTTCAGGGTCATCACGGTCCTCAGGATCATCAGGGTCTTCAGGGTCTTCAGGGTCATCAGAGTCTTCAGGGTTTTCAGGGTCATCAGAGTCTTCCGGATCATCAGGGTCTTCAGGGTCATCAGGGTCTTCAGGATCATCAGGGTCATCAGGGTCATCAGGGTCTTCAGGGTCTTCAGGATCATCAGGGTCTTCAGGGTCTCCCAAATAACTATTCGAGTGTAAAAAATGAGTATCCAAATTTAGTATCCCGGGTTACCCCCAGCAAGAGTTAAGAATAAACATAATTTAAATAGTCATAATAATATCTAAGCGCAATAAAATGCATACAGTAGCAACAGGTCGATATAAACACAACTTTTAACGTTTATAACAAAAATTTCAATCAATAAATTTCAGGGCTTATTCTGTAAGCTGATTATCTAAGCAAAACAGCCCTCACCTCGTCCATTGTTGCAATCTGAGTCAGAGCTGCTGCTGCTGACATGGCTTGCTGTTGAAGCTGATGCACAATTTAGATAGCAATTCGATAAAATTCTTAGCCAAAGTGACTTCGGAAATATGTTTTAAAGTGCAAAACCGTATTGATGCAAAGTCATACAAATTACACAATAGAAATTAATGGGAAGCAAACACTGCAGTGTGGCAGCCCCTCACCGCCTCTAATAGCCGGATTCAATGAGCAATTGAGAATTATTTAGCTGGCTAACATCAGGCCTATACAATTGGGCATGCAATTTTATTCACGGAAACCAAATGCTAATTATTGCCAATTAATAAGCCTTTGATTGTTGAGTTTGAGAACAGTGAGAAAATATTGGAATATATAAGCTAAATTTCTCTTTGTGTATTCCCACTAGCATGGATTGATAGTCACCGGGTCTATCGACATCACAGCCAACTGCTTGGCTGACTAACCAGCTAACTACTAACTAACTAACTAACTAACTAACTAACTAACTAACTAACTAACTAACTAACTAACTAACTAACTTACTAACTGACTAACTAACTAACTAACTAACTAACTAACTAACTAACTAACTAACTTACTAACTAACTAACTAACTAACTAACTAACTAACTTACTTACTTACTAACTAACTGACTAACTTACTTAATAACTAACTAACTGACTAACTTACTTAATAACTAACTAACTAACTAACTAACTAACTAACTAACTAACTAACTAACTAACTAACTGACTGACTAACAAACAAACAAACAAACAAACAAACAAACTAACTAACTAACTAACAAACAAACAAAATACTAATAAACTAACTGACTAACTCTAGTACCCTCTCACCCGCGGCCACTCACCAGTGGGTGCGTCATCCTCGGCGGTAGCGTCAGCCCCAGGCCCATCGCCAGTCCCAGTAGGCTTCAACCGCAAAGTGCAAGCGCCATCTGGGCGGCAGACTGAGAAGGCCAGCCGCTCCAGCCGCTGGCTGAACCATTTCGGCTTGTCCCCGATGGCCGCCGGGTCGCTCAAACCCGAGTGAATCCGCTGAAACGCGCTGTTATCCGGGCACAGCGACCATTCGGCAAAATACTCGACAGCTTGAGTTTTGGCCAAGCGTTTAGTGAAATCCGTCAGCCGTTCGCGCGACTGCACGAAGGCGTCGTATTGAAATGCCACTACTGGACGAGGGTGCAGCCTCAGAGTTCTAGTGTGCTCAATGAAACCGCCGAGCACGTTGGGAGAATTAAAAAATCTGACCATAGCAACTCGGGTAGCAACGTCAACGGAATCAACGTCGTTTCCGAACACCACTCTACCGGGAGAAGCGAGCGGCAATTGAGTTGCCTGCTGCTGTTGCTGCTGCATCCAGAATTCTGGGTCTTGAGACACTACTGAGTCCAGGTTCTTGATTGGCTGAGGCTGCGCCATGCTCATGCTAGCTAGAGCCTGAGGGGAAGTCGGCGAGAGTGGCAATGTACACCTAATCTCCCGACAGAAGCTTCCAACTTGTCAGTCATACCCGATGTACACTCAGTTTCCACACAAAACCCTCCCCTTATCAGCCAGACCCGATGTACACTCACTCTCCACACAAAACCCTCCCCCTTATCAGCCAGACCCGATGTACACTCACTCTCCACACAAAACCCTCCCCCATATCAGCCAGACCCGATGTACACTCACTCTCCACACAAAACCCTCCCCCTTATCAGCCAGACCCGATGTACACTCACTCTCCACACAAAACCCTCCCCATATCAGCCAGACCCGATGTACACTCACTCTCCACACAAAACCCTCCCCCTTATCAGCCAGACCCGATGTACACTCAGTTTCCGCACAAAACCCTCCCCTTATCAGCCAGACCCGATCTACACTCACTCTCCACACAAAACCCTCCCCATATCAGCCAGACCCGATGTACACTCACTCTCCACACAAAACCCTCCCCCTTATCAGCCAGACCCGATGTACACTCACTCTCCACACAAAACCCTCCCCCATATCAGCCAGACCCGATGTACACTCACTCTCCACACAAAACCCTCCCCCTTATCAGCCAGACCCGATGTACACTCAGTTTCCGCACAAAACCCTCCCCCTTATCAGCCAGACCCGATCTACACTCACTCTCCACACAAAACCCTCCCCCTTATCAGCCAGACCCGATGTACACTCAGTTTCCGCACAAAACCCTCCCCCTTATCAGCCAGACCCGATGTACACTCACTCTCCACACAAAACCCTCCCCCATATCAGCCAGACCCGATGTACACTCACTCTCCACACAAAACCCTCCCCCTTATCAGCCAGACCCGATGTACACTCAGTTTCCGCACAAAACCCTCCCCCTTATCAGCCAGACCCGATGTACACTCACTCTCCACACAAAACCCTCCCCCATATCAGCCAGACCCGATGTACACTCACTATCCCGACAAAACCCTTCCCTTCATTAACCAAATCCAATGTGAAACTTCTGCGATTCAATACAATGCGTTGATTAGAACTGCAAGTCACTTAAGCATTAATAAGGTAAAAAGTACAATGCGTATTCCTAATTCGCCTAGCACCAGTAACAAAGTGAATAATCCAAAATACGAACGAAAACACAAGACAAATTTTTGTGAAAATTCAATTTCCGGCACAAAATCTGACACAAGGTACAAAACAGGTGACCAAGGATGCAAATGAAACGGCAGGTATTGAAAATATATTTTCTTCTTTTGAATTTTTTCTTTAAACAAACCTGCATCTCAGCTCTTTCTCACAGGTTGTCAGCTCCAATTTCCGATAGTTGATTTATTTTAGTGAAAGGAGAAATGTTTACCTGACTATCTTTATGCAAATAGTCAAGTCAGTTAAGCGTACCGTATTCCATAATAAACAATTGTATACCACGACTTGCACATGCAAAAAAGCCATTCAATGCAAAAACAGTTTGTGCCATTTTCAGACAAATAAAATGCCCATAACCGTACAAGAAATATAGTAGTATTACCTGAAGGCACTGAAAAAAGTTTTCAAACAATATATAGCTGGTTAGAGAGGACACAAAAAATCAAGTGCAAGAATCTGGTGTTTAGCTCATTTATTATGCTTAAAAAGGTATGAAGACTGCACTTGAATACTTGAAAATAGAGAGATCAGAAGAGTAGGGGGCGGAGAAGGAAGAGGGTGATAAAGAGGGTAAGGGAGAGGGTGTGAGAGAGGGTGATGGAGAGAGTGATGGAAAGGGTGATAGGGAAGGTGATGGAGCGGGTGATAGAGAGAGTGAGAAATAGGGTTAGGGAGGTGTCAAAGAGGGTGAGGGTGAGGATGAGGGAAAGGGTGATGGAGAGGGTGAGGGAGAGAGTGATGGAGGATGAGAGGCAGAGGGTGATAGAGTGTGAGGAGAGGCAGAGGGTGATAGAGTGTGAGGAGAGGCAGAGGGTGATAGAGTGTGAGGAGAGGCAGAGGGTGATAGAGTGTGAGGAGAGGCAGAGGGTGATGGAGTGTGAGGAGAGGCAGAGGGTGATAGAGTGTGAGGAGAGGCAGAGGGTGATAGAGTGTAAGGAGAGGCAGAGGGTGATAGAGTGTGAGGAGAGGCAGAGGGTGATAGTGTGTGAGCAGAGGCAGAGGGTGATAGAGTGTGAGGAGAGGCAGAGGGTGATAGAGTGTGAGGAGAGGCAGAGGGTGATAGAGTGTGAGCAGAGGCAGAGGGTGATAGAGTGTGAGCAGAGGCAGAGGGTGATAGAGTGTGAGGAGAGGCAGAGGGTGATATAGTGTGAGGAGAGGCAGAGGGTGATAGAGTGTGAGCAGAGGCAGAGGGTGATAGAGTGTGAGCAGAGGCAGAGGGTGATAGAGTGTGAGCAGAGGCAGAGGGTGAGTAACAGGAGAAGGTAGGATTATAAGGTGGCAGAGAAGGGAAGGGCCAGAGGCGGAAGATCTGTGACACGGGAGAGAGATGAAGCAGTGTTGCATTAAGCTACACAGGTCTATCAGTTCCGCACAGACAAGGCCACAGTGCCAACTACAAGCACAACAGACGACATCGCATAGAGATGCTGTATGGCTAAAGCCGCTCACCTGCTGCAGGTGGCTCCTCAGATGAGTTCCTTCCGGTTCGGGCAACGAAGGCAGCGTGGTCATATCCTGGGCGCACACGATCTGCAAGTGACGGATCAGTTAGTCATGACCTGAAGCTCTTACCATCGAGCGGAGATCGAGTGAAGTTATTCACCGAGCACAAAAGTGCATTTGGAACCAACACTCGACTTAAAAATTTGAGAGCTTAAATAAAAACTCGAATTTCTCCGAGCTTTTTTTGCTCCAATTCTCGGGGGTCGATGGGGACTCGAAAAGCGAATTTCCATCCACTTGCAAATTCTGCGCAAACATTGACAGGAGGCAGGCAGACATCAAATCCCAAAGGGGGGGATTCCATGGCTTGACAGATTTCTCCAAATTTTGTTGAGAGAACTGAACATTCTGCTGAAATCGAAATTCTATTCAAATGGGAGCCGGGAAATCAACGACTCTAAATGAATTTTCACTCCGCAATGTCACTCGATGTTCACTCTGCAACCTCACTCGATTTTCACTCCGGAATCTCACTCGATTGTCACTCTGCAATGTCACTCGATTTTCACCCCGAAATCCCATTCTATGTTCACTCTGCAATCTCACTCGATTTTCCCTCCGAAATCTCACTCGATTTTCACTCCAAAATCTCACTCGATTTTCCCTCCGAAATCTCACTCGATTTTCCCTCCGAAATCTCACTCGATTTTCCCTCCGAAATCTCACTCGATTTTCCCTCCGAAATCTCACTCTATGTTCACTCCGCAATCTCACTCGATTTTCACTCCGAAATCTCACTCGATTTTCACTCTAAAATGTCACTCGATTTTCACTCTAAAATGTCACTCGATGTTTACTCTGCAATCTCAATCGATTTACACTATAAAATGTCACTCGATTTTCACTCTAAAATGTCACTCGATGTTTACTCTGCAATCTCAATCGATTTACACTATAAAATGTCACTCGATTTTCACTCTAAAATGTCACTCGATTTTCACTCTGCAATCTCACTCGATTTTCACTCTAAAATGTCACTCGATTTTCACTCTAAAATGTCACTCGATGTTCACTCTGCAATCTCAATTGATTTTCACTATAAAATGTCACTCGATTTTCACTCTATAATGTCACTCGATTTTCCCTCCGAAATCTCACTCGATTTTCACTCTAAAATGTCACTCGATTTTCACTCTATAATGTCATTCGATTTTCCCTCCGAAATCTCACTCGATTTTCACTCTAAAATGTCACTCGATGTTCACTCTGCAATCTCAATTGATTTTCACTATAAAATGTCACTCGATTTTCACTCTATAATGTCACTCGATTTTCACTTCGCAATGTCACTCGATTTTCACTTCAAAATGTCACTCGATGTTCACTCTGCAATCTCACTCGATTTTCACTCCGCAATGTCACTCGATTTTCACTCCGCAATGTCTCTCGATTTTCACTTCAAAATGTCACTCGATGTTCACTCTGCAATCTCACTCGATTTTCACTCCGCAATGTCACTCGATTTTCACTCCGCAATGTCACTCGATTTTCACTCAAAAATGTCACTCGATTTTCACTTCAAAATGTCACTCCATTTTCACATACCATTCCCACACGTATTTTATTCCATTCTCACACAGATCTCACTATTTTCTCAGTGTTTTTACTCTAAATTTCACTCTATTCTCACCCAATTTAGATTATTTTTCCCGATTCCAAAAGTGCACTAAATTCTCCGCAATGTCGCTCTACCCATTTGAATAATCACTCCCTATACCAACACAGCCGCAGTCCAAGCTCCTCGTAAATTAATATTTATTACTGCAGACCCAGGAAGTCAGCTGCCACAATTCGCTTCTCTTCAAGCCAGTTTTTTAGTCGATTTTTTTAGCTAGATAAAGAAATTCTGTTTTTGGACGATCCTAAATTATTGCTGCTCCTTTTATAGTAATAAAGAGACTCATACAGAATCTGTACTTTCGAGTTTGCTAACAATGAAAGATTGGGAAAAGAGAGAGAGAAGCATGAATAAATATTCAGAAAGATAGAAGGGAGATGCATACGAAAGAAGAGACTAACTTTCACATTGCAGATACGAGAGAGAGAGAGAGAGAGAGAGAGAGAGAGAGAGAGAGAGAGAGAGTGTGAGAGAGAGAAAGAGAGTGAGAGAGAGAGAGAGAGAGAGAGAGAGAGAGAGAGAGAGAGAGTGAGTGAGAGAGAGAGAGAGTGAGAGAGAGAGAGAGAGAGAGAGAGAGAGAGAGAGAGAGAGAGAGAGAGAGATGACGGAGAAAGATGAGAGGAGGCAGATGGGGTGGGAAAATTGAGATGAAATGAGAAAATTGAGATGAGATGAGAACAGGAAGACGAAATGAGATGAGAGAAGGGAGATGAGATGAGAGAAGGGAGATGAGATGAGAACAGGGAGATGAGATAGAAAAAGGGAGATGAGAAGAGAATGAAATAAGATGATATGAGATAAGAAAAGGTAGATAGATGAGAACAAGGAGATAAGATAAGACGAGGGATATATTTGTAACATGAAAATATGGATATAGAAATACAGAGATCGGAAAAGGGGAGAGAAAAGACGAGAGGGAGAGAAGAAGAGAAAAGGAGCAGAAAGACGACACCATATAATATATATTTATAATAAATATAACCATATCCTCGTAGCTACATATACTGTAGATTAGCATCAATAAAAGCCAGCAAGTTTTTAGGCCTAGAGTGCACTCTTATGACAGACTGGCTACACAGAACAGCTCAATGTGTATCAAATTTACACAAACGAACCAGTCTGCTGAAAAGTGAAATATATTTTATATGCTCTTGACAGGCGCTACTCGACTCGAGATCCCGAGGGGAGGGGGTTGGGGCTGAGTCCCATCTGTGGAACTGTTCGAGACTGAAAAGGGAAACTTCAGGCGCACAGGACTAACACCCACGCTAATCCTCTTCGTGACCGATTTTCGCTAACATTGAGCACGGCTGACTGAGCAATTTCCATTTAAATAACACACAGCTGGTAAAAGGCGCAAGACAGCTGTGTACACATACATGCGCAACCTCCGAAATTCGGTCGACCATGCGATTTAGTTTTAACAAAAATGCGACTTACATGTAATAAAAACCCTAAAGCTAAATTAACGCAAATTTGGGTAAACGGCAAGAGTAAATATGACTGTCTTAATAGGTCGAAATGCCTCGTTAGCTACTTAGCAATACTACTTTGGTATTTTTTCGGGTGGGCATTTTTACGACTTCTTGATTGGCTGCCAAATCGGTCGGCCAGATCGGCCGACTATTGCGCATGTATGTCTGTACAGATGTGAGACTAATGCTGCAGTGATTTAGTGGTCAAACCGATTCACAGCCTGGATATCTGGAAGGCTACAGGTGTCCCAGCAACTGACACTCTGGGAGGCTGGCCCAGCAACTGAGGATCTGGGAGGCTGGCCCAGCAACTGAGGATCTGGGAGGCTGGCCCAGCAACTGAGGATCTGGGAGGCTGGCCCAGCAACTGAGGATCTGGGGGGCTGGCCCAGCAACTGAGGATCTGGGAGGCTGGCCTCAACGCACACCAACCTTATTAGCATCCAAGTCCACCAGCCAGACATCAGACGGCAGGCAGAAGTTCTTCTTGTACAGCAGGAAGCTCGCGGGCACGCCGATGATGTAGGGAGTTGGCGCCAGCAGCAGCTGCTCAGCGGAGGCCATGCAGGTGGGCAGCAGGGGGATCACGGGAAACATGTACTGCATAGGGTACAGCATAGCTACAAAGGCCAATACGCTCATTGTCAGGGCGTTCTCGTCCCTCGATTGTATGAGTACTTTGTTCTCCAACAGAATGCAGGTGAGAACCTGTAATGTGCAAATGAAAATTGATACTTCATTAGGGAAGCTGCGAACAATGGATTAAAAATTATTGCAGCTGTGCCAGGCTCACCTGCAGGCAGGTGTCCACGCCCAGCAGCTCCAGAGGCAGGTGCAGGGGGAAATCTGCCAGGGACAGGCGGCTGCGGTCGGGCAGGGCGAACAGGAGAGGCGGGTAGTCTGACTCTGGCAGCACCGTGAGCTGGAATGGGGACGGAGTCCGTGAGACAGACAGACAGACAGACAGACAGACAGACAGGCAGACAGACAGACAGACAGACAGACAGACAGACAGACAGACAGACAGACAGACAGACAGACAGACAGACAGACAGACAGACAGACAGACAGACAGACAGACAGACAGACAGACAGACAGACAGACAGACAGACAGACAGACAGACCTGCAGTTTAATGCGGCCAGGCACGGGCACGGGAGCGCTGAGCAGTCTGAGTATCCAGGTTTCAATCTCGCGAACGTCTCGAAGAATCATCGCGCTCGAACAGTCGGGATGCAGCCCGGTCAGCACCGACCAGACAGTCTCCCTGCGGATTGTCAAAGGGGATTAGCGATTAGGCATTAGTGGACTCAGAATAAAAAAATTGAATTTTGTGGATGAAACCAAAAAGTTCGGAATTGGATAGCAGATTAGAGATTGGAATAGGGATTAGGGATTAGCGGATACACTGGAGGATTATAGATTTGGGATTAGGGATTAGCGGATACACTGGAGGATTATAGATTTGGGATTAGGGATTAGCGGATACACTGGAGGATTATAGATTTGGGATTAGAGATTAGCGGATACACTGGAGGATTAAAGATTTGGGATTAGGGATTAGCGGGGACACATGAGGATTAGGGATTAGCGGACATACTAGAGGTTTAAAGATTTGGGATTAGGGATTAGCGGATACATTGGAGGCCACCATCATTAACAGCTCACCTATTAGCCGATCTTGCTGATGAAGAGGCGCACCTGTCATTGCAGCAGTCAATAATCTTTCGAAGCACTTGAAGACATTCGCGAAATTTGGAAAAGAATGGATGATGACTAACAATGCACAGGCTGGTTAGCAAGTGGTTGCGCAATCGTTGAGGCCTGCGCCTTGGCTGCTGTGACTGATGCTGGTCAGAGGACAGACTGCCCGTCCCCCCAGCTGACTCCGCGGCCACCCATCGCTTGTCAATTGTCCGATAAAAGTTCAAGCAGATGCCGTAGCGAACCAAGCCAGAATCTTTCTCAGTAAGGGTGAAGACAAAGGTGCTGCTGTCGCGAACTCCTGTGCGTCGGCGACGGCCGAGGGCCAGACAGCCCTCCGGCTGGCAGAAGAAGGCCACGTCGGGTGGCAGGCTGAAGTCGCGGTGATCTGTGGGGGGATATCGGCGCAAAATATCGGGAGTCTGGCTGACCGAGGTCTGCCTCGCCGGCGGAAGACGCGCGCCGATCAAAACCACGTAGTCGAGCAGGCGCGGGCAGAGAGGCTTCTCCGCCGACATCTTCTATTTCACAAATGTTTGAGCTTTATTCAAATTGGCGCACTTTTTGTTTGTTACAATGATTGTTGTTTGGCTCTGGAGATATCATATGATTAGAAATTGTTTGAAAGTGTTTCTGAACAACTCGATGATATCATGACGGGTTCTTAGCATAAAATTTTTAATTTGGTTATATAATATGAACAAATTCTGCTACAAAAGTTGTATGAATATGTTAATTCAAGGATAGGATAACTTTTTTGCCATAAGCGCTGGATAGAGAACCCAAAGTATGACTACAGGTTGGAGAAATGGGGTGAGGGAATAAAGAAGAAAAGAGGAGAGAGGAGAAAGTAAATTAGAGATGAGAGAGAGAAGCACTAAAAAGAGATATACACATTAATTGGGCTATATTGCTTTTTAAAGTTTTAAAAGACCTGTCAACTCTTAGGTTAAATGCTTACATTATTAGTGATTGGTCTATATTTTGGCTAAAACTTATTTGATAGGCTTGTAGTGTTGTATAGCTTTGCTTTATAAAATATGAAATATCAGTGTAACAGCAAAAAAATAGTTTTTATATAATGAGGGCATTTTGACATTGCTATACAATCTATAATAATACAAAACCTATATAAATACATTATAGACTAGGTTCTATAAGTTATAATTTTATAAGCTATATAAAAATTCATTTTCATTGTGGCAACTTGAACTTTATCCCTCCTTTATACCAAATTTTATATCATGTTTTAAAGCTAAATACTAAATATTTTAATAATTTCATCATAGTATATACTTATACTTAGAAGTATTATAATTATACTAAGTAATGACTACATTCTACAATTTTATTAATATAAACACAATTTTTACACACAAATTTAGCTTCTTATTGCCTTAAGCTTATTTTACCAACTTTCCAGTTTATTTTGATAGTATTGTTTGTATTGTATGTCTTTATAGCATAAAGAGATTAAATTTATATATTTTGCATAAAGAAAATTATATGCTTAATTTTACTTTTAAGGGCCAAGTATGATTTTTAAAAGACATTCAAATAGGCTATATTTTCACAAAGTCGTTTTATGCCATTATCATAATTTCAAAAAAATTAGGTATTATATTTTTGTACATTAACACTCACAATCATACTGCACTAAAAATATGTTTGGCTTCTACTTTCATATATATTTAAAAGCATTAAACGTGGAATATACTTTGCTTTCACTTTCACAATAGCACTTTAGATTTTAAACCATAGTCTATGTTATCAATATAAGAAGGCGCCTATCGACATGCAATTTTAGTTTCAGGATAAGAATTATGATTTAGATAGAACATTAGGAGATAATGTGTCTAGTGAAATGTTTGTCAGCTTTTAATGTCAAAAGTTAACACGATAAACGACAATACAAAATATTAATCTAATCAGTATTTAGGTTTTTTGTTAACTAGCTAGTATTTTTCTTTATTTATCTTGAATTTTAAAAATATACTAGTAAGAAACTTAGGTAATTAGTAAATTAGTTTTAAACTACAAACTTTTATTACTACCGGAGTTCTCTTTTTCTGCTATAGATACTCGTTCGCTTAAATCCTTAAGAAACATTTTTCCATCGTTGTATATTCACTCGTTAAGTAATAGATCTTTGACTTCGCTTTGTGGTTTCCATCATTAAAATGTAAATTTAAATGTATAAGTGAGTATGTACATGTACAGCTAGCTATAATAGTATATTTTTAGTTCGACAATATACATTGTGTTTTATATTGTCAAAGTTACATATGTGTAACTTTGCGTTCTTAAACAGTGACACTGCAGAGAGCCACCTTTTCCGAGAAGATTCAAAGGTCCACATGGTATAGGTATTGATGAGGACGCACTTTTTTTCAAATCCCGCGCTAGCACATGGGCTCTAAACTTACTAGCCTACTAACAGTGGGCAATAGGCATTTTTATCTTTTTTTTCTGCGAATTGTCATAGAATCTATACTAGATATAATTTTTGGTCATACTAGTAGTCATAATAACATAGGCGCAGCTTTTTGGGTCGTAAATCATCGCTTTTCAATTAAGCTGGTCTGACAGCCACCTGCGCCTCACTCAGTGTTGAGGCTGGCGCCAGATGGCATGAGGGGATGCGAATGGTGGCTTTTTTCTCATCATTTTGACAGGCCATCAAGATTTATGAGGTCAGGGCCTATTGTTCGTGTTCATTCAAGCGTGTGACAGCTTTGACAGCTATGCGTTTTACCCTAAAAGTACTTTGGGATTAGCGATTAGTGATTTCTCTTCATTATCTTCACTTTCTATTTAATAAGAGCTTTCTAATGTATATTTTCTCATTTTTTGTCAAATCTACGCGAAAAGTTATAAATCATTTTGTTGCGATTTTGATTGATTTATGGCCGCACCTGTCATGTTTTTACGACCCCGAGGGAACTGATAGGATCTCCTGGTCACGTGATTCTGGGTAGCAACCAGCTTAGCCAATCAGAAAATTCGACGCTCATTTTAACAAATCGGCTCAGCCAATCAGAATCGACGTGTTCCACTATAAAAAACTGCGGTCCAGTTGGCGGCTATTTAAGCCGGTGTTTTTGGCCCGCTAGGACCTACTCCTCCTGGGAACTTAGCCTAGATTGAGACATCCCGAAGCGCGACCGTCGTTTCTTGATCCCCGGATTGCGACCTCCCCCATCATCATCAAGGACGAGTCCCTCCCGGTCATCAGCAGCGAACATCAAAGTTAAGAGCATCACCTGATAGCTATCTGCGAAGACCGTGACATCAACACCATCCCGGGTCTACAGCTGCGAAGCACTAAGCCGATTCGGTCACTGTGGATTACCTGGTCTCCGGCTGTTGAGTTTCTGATTGGTTGGGTGAGAGGCTGCCTAGACTTGCTTGATTGGGTGATTCCTTATCTGTCCCCTATTTCAGTAGCTGGATTAGGCGCACACTTTTGCTCTTTTTGTTCAGTAGTGCTGTTGCTGAGGCAGAAGTCATTCAATAATACTGCTAGTAGTCTAAACTCCAATTCAATCTGAAGTGTGAAGTGATCTGAGGAGAAGGTTAAATCTAACAGTTATTTTCATCGGTTTTATTTCTTTGTTCGCCGATGGCTCAGATGAGTAGCTAAGCTAGGCGCCGGTCACAGTGGACCAATGGCAAGGCAGATCTCAGTCGATCAATCTATCAAATCAGTGAGCAAATCAGCCAGTAGTGCAGAATCGGCGCCAGAGATGTACTCTGTGCACTCTAGGTTCGCCAAGCGGCTCGGGTGATGAATCATGCGGTCTCTGAGGTTCGAGTTAGTCTATCATCAGCGCTAGGAGAGGCTGGTTGGCGCGTTGAAGGCCAAAAGTACAATTCTTCGTATTTAGCAATGTAATAGTACATGTAGCTACCCCATAGACTCGCCACTGCAAGAATCCGCTGCACAAGTCCCCTCTGTACCTGCATGGCCAATGCGATCTAGCCCCAGCAGTGTCCCTTAACATCGGCTATGACTTCGAGGTTGACAGCAAAAAGACACTAGTTGGCAGGTACGTGCAAAGCCCAAAGCTTGTCGGAAGCCCGATTTCGAAAGTTCCGGTGTGGTGAGCCAGGACGCACGGGCTGGTGGCAGCGAGTTAGCTTAGTCTGCGGATTAGCTAATTTCTACCTTCAAAATTCTCCCTGCTTGTCTCTCGCTGTCCCTCTCTTAGCTATAGGACCTAGACTGCTCGCCACACGATCAAGCTACCATGGGGCTGACCATCTGACAGGAGTGGGGGGCCAGGACTCTAATTGATTTATTTCTGAGACCTGAGGCCCGAAGGCTTCTCCACAAGGGGGCCCGAAGGTCGAAACCCATCAGTATATTGTACGACAAAATCAACGAAAGTGACAATCTACTAGTCCTAGTTTACTGCAATAATGCGCATGCAGTGGAAGTCGGTAAAAAGTTTGAGCGAAGCCGCCGTGCTTGTCTCTCGCTTACTAAAAAATAAATGCTAGGAAGCAGCACAAGATGCCCACAGTATCTCTGTCTCTTAGGTGCATGGGCGCTCCTCTCTACTTAGGTGGAGTCTCGGTCTCCTATATGGGCGTCAATCATGTCTCATGATAATTATGCAGATCGCTTTTCGATTAGTGGGACAGTGAATCACTTGACAATCATTTGAGCCTGTTTGCCGATCACGTTTCGTTTCTAGCAGGGAGACGCACGACAGGTGCCAGATGCACCCCTCAAACCTAGTACATGTACAGAAATTTAATAGCACATGTAACTGCAATAAATGTTTAGCAACGTCGCCAACTAACCTCAGTAAGCCCCATGAAGCTTTTGTTACTTGGAAAGTGGTTCTTAGGGAACTTTGCACTTGTAGGGAAATCAATTTACAATGGAAGCAGCTGGATTGAAGCGAATTTTCCATCATCAATTTTAGCAAGAGGCCGGGTCACGCCTAATATTGACAATAAACAAAGGATCACCAGGAGAGTGAATGATTAATTGCTTCTTGTTTCCATTGGCAACGACAATGCCGTTGTCAGTGTAGAAACGGATACAATTTCCACACAGTAAGTCTTTAAAGGGCAAAGTCTCCACCAATTGCAATTATGAAGAGATGAAGAGATGCTGTGCAAACATGCCCTCAATTAGCGTAATTGTCAGTGCAATTTGCTCGCTTTGTTCTGTCAATAATCAGAATATTTAGACATTTGAAAGGTCTACCGCTACATCCAGAAAAACAAGGGTGCATCGCGTTCTTCGTGGGTTAATTTTGGTTACTGCGTGGGTTAACGATGTCCTGCTGTCGAGGGCGCCCAGCGACAACTGGATAAGCTGGTTAGCGTTGCCGGGAGTGTTGGCCTGGGTGGTCAACGTGCAGAGACCGTCGTGCGCCTGTGTGCTGGACGAAGTCGAGGCAAGGACCACTAGGAACACTTCGTTATAGAAGAACGTTTCACTCTCGATTCGTGTAAAATATTAGAAGGCCGATTTTTGTTGTCGCAAGGACCACTAGGAACACTTCGTTATAGAAGGACGTTTCACTCTTGATTCGTGTAAAATATTAGGCCGATTTTTTGTTGTCGCAAGAACCACTAGGAACACTTCGTTATATAGTCTAGTAGTCCTTGTGTTGTTGTACGTATGCATTCGCGAGATAAATAAACTGCACGATTTTCAACATAATATGTGCTGATTGCAGTAGCTCCTGCAGGCTATTTCTTTCAAAAATTTGCTGTGTAAACCAGAAACACGCTATATGTATTATATTACTTTGTGGTTTAGTCGTATTATTAGGTTGTTAACAGTATCCTAAACATTCCAATGTCTCCATTGTACAGGATTTTCTCTTAAATCAACATCTAGTGGAAAAATAAACTAAATGACTTACTTGGAAAAGGACAAAAATCTGAACAATCAGGCGAAAAATTAACCTTCTACATGTACATTCAATCAATTCGGAGGTACGGGTATTTTAATAATCGCCTTCAACTATTTTTGCAAGATTTGCAAGTGTTGCGTCCGACTAGTCTATAGTAGTCCTTGCATCAAGGCTGCAGTTTTGCGCCGATCAGGCGCTGATAGACAGGCGTCG
This sequence comes from Macrostomum lignano, assembly GCA_002269645.1. NCBI lineage: Eukaryota > Metazoa > Platyhelminthes > Macrostomidae > Macrostomum > Macrostomum lignano. The sequence goes on along the minus strand of NIVC01000871.1, from coordinate 38,148 downwards.
AGGCTTCTGCGTTGTCAGCAGTTTGTCTTACCTCAGCAGTCTGGTTCCCGGTGTCGTCTGACCGCCAGAGTTTGGCGCCGTTCCAGGCAGTTGTCGTCGAGACCGTCCTGCTGTACAACGCTGAAAGCTAACTGGACTCTCTCAAGCACAAGCGACCAGTTGCAGCGTCGGAGACTCCAGCTGGCAGGCCTCATCATCCGCGCCGACTGTACTGTAACTGTACTGTCCACAGCTGGTGGTGCAGGAGAAACCAAGTTTTTTTTAATTGGAAATTACAAAATTTTTTCTACGCGTTTTTCAAGACAGTATAAGCCGTATGAATAAAGTGAGCAAAAACTCAAATTTATTTGGTCATTGATCCTCGGCCATAAACTAAATTTCTGGGGATCTTGCTCAGCCAGAGTTGAGTCTCCTCTGTATAGCAATTCACTGGTTGAGAAGCATTCACTGTGTTTAAATATAGCATGGGGGTCTTTTCTTTATCCAGCAGACACTAAGCATGTTGCATGACAGCGCGATCCGAATATCTCGGCCATCCTCAGTGTTTAATGAAACTAATCCAACTAAGTAAGGCTTAGCTAAAGGTTAGTTTTTACCTCAAAACAGATGCTAAAATGAGAGAGCAAGATCTAAGACACAAAAGAGGAAATGTGTATTACAAGGAAACGACGGCTGGGGACCGCTTTCTGTTCCTGTCTATGACCAAAAGGTGTATGGAAAAAGGTAACGAGGTTAAAACCTGGGATGAAGGAATCAGGTCTGCGAAATGCTGTGGCCCCGACCCAAACCCCCAATCTTGGTATAGTCCCCGGTTCAAATTCGCTTTTGATTTCAGCAAAAAACGCATTTCGTACCCGAGGCGACCGTCTGTGGTAAATCCTCACTTAGGGCTATGCTATTCATCTAACAGTGGAAGATTAAATCGTGCGGAGCGCACGAGTGCCATAGACTATTTTATCACGGGGCATCGCTATATTAACATTCCATTTCAATTTTTCAATTTTGAATTTTCTGTAAAAATAGTTTATGGCCATAGACGACTCCCAATCCTAGATTTTCTACTATATTAGCATATGGACATACTACAGTAGCGGGACCAGCGAATAACGACGAATTACTAAGGGCATAGAAGCAACACAAACCTCAGAACGCATTGGCTTTTGTTTTAAATCGTCATCGATCAAAGATGGTCTCAATTTTTGAATAATTTTGAAAGCTTCCCTGGAGGCAGGTTTGCGCCATCACTGCACGTTGGGCATTTTCGATGCATCGTCCGACGCCACTTGCTTGACGCCTCGAAGCTCCGACGATGGAACTTCCGCTTCTACAGTTTTCTGCTCGTCTTTGTAACGATGGTAACCAGCTAACACAACACAAAGTCATGCAGCAGTTCCACTAGTTCTATCACTGACAGAAGCGACATGCCCAGGAACAGGCCGAGAAGGCCGCCAATATCAGCTGTCAACGAGTTGATCGTGTAGGAGACGGCCAGCTGCGTCTCTGAACATTTATCATCGTCTGCTGACAGAGTCATCTGCATGAGCGACCTGCTCGCCTCGCTTCCCGACGCGTTATTGAACAAGTATTGAATGCCTGGCAGAGGCTTTATATCGCTGGTCACCCGGCTAGTGACCAACTTGTAGTTGATAAAGCCTTTCAGGTACTCGTTGTACAGTCTCGGGGAAGGCCAGGGTGAAGAGGATGGCTTGAACGAGTAGAACCTTCGTTTGCAGGGCTTTTGGCCGCGACAATTTCTGAGCGCAGTGATAGAAATCAAGCTGCGAAGCGTGTCATAGCTGGACATCTGGCTGCTCTGATTGGGGAAGGCCGTCATGTTGAAGCAGGACTGGAGGTCGCGCTACTCCCACGGTGTTGGAGTTCGCAGCAGCGAGCAGTTCAGCATGGACTTCGAGACCTTGTAAACCTCCCTGTGCAAGCAGGCGTAGTACTCGTACTGGAAAGTCTCTCTCTCCCCAGTGTACGGATTCCAGTAGTCAACTCCTTCTGTGCCCTCTACATCGAGGCACTGTCCGACAAAGTCATTCGGCTTCATAATGACATCCTCCATTCCTAGCTCTAGCTCAAGCTTCTGGCCGCCACCAAGTACAAACTGAGTGCTAAAGTCGTTGGGTAGCATGCCTCTAGGTGTAATAAAGGTCCGAAAGCCGTCCGTTCTCGTGTAGTCGAAGCCATAGTTGAAATCCCAATCACCCGGCTTGAGGTTGGTTCTGCCGGCGTAGCCCTCGAACACGTCCTGACGGGTGTTGTTTTTGATCGGTGCCGACACCTGGGGATCGGAGAACAGCGTGACAGTCAGCCTGCTAGCTGGGGCACTTAGACTAATCCTATCAGCGTCTGATAGATTCAATAGGAAGCAGTTCAGGTAGATGTTGCTGTGATGCAAGATGACCTTATTTCGCATGTCGACGTCGTTAATGGTCAGATCAATGATGGATTGCCAAGTCTGGCGGCCCAAAACGTCCGACAGGAACTTGAATGGCAGGCTGTTGATCATTCTCACTGCGTACTCCTCCATTTGACTGTCCGGAGGTGCATATTTCAGAACGGTGTCGTTAATCATGTCCCTGTACCGGTTGATAAACTGGTCATTTTCACGGCTCAAAGACACAGAATAGCTCCCAGAAATGGGGCTCTCGTTGCAGATGTACAAATCAGGAAACTCAAAGTCGACAGCGCCTTCCTTTACCATGGTGGTCACTTCCCCTCCGAAGAACTTATTGAAAGCTTCCGCTATTCGCAAGCCGCAGAATGCAAAGGAAACCGCGAAAGCTGCAAACCAAATCAGCTTCACGTAGAGCCTGCGCTGGCCAGTGAAGTGAACCAGCGCGTGAACCGTGCTCTCGTTAAAGAACTTTTCGATCGGCTGAAGCATTGTTGAAGCTATTTAGAACTCAGATTTTTAGGCGGTTAAACTTGGCATCCACTCACAAGTCCTTGATTTATAGCTTCACAGTGCAGTTACTGGATGCACAGATATTCCGCTCTGATCTGATTGGTTAATCCATGAGGGATGGAGAAGCTGACGGTTCAATTACTCTCCTTATGCAGTTGAAACACAGTTTTTCCTCTTAAAGTTTTTACAGATTTAAGAAACTTTTTTTCGGAGCTCAAATATTGATTCCTCCTGCTCTTCTGTCTGTGCTCAGAGCTTATATACTCAACGATATATAAGTTCTGAGCACAGTCCCCCCAGTCCACTTTCTATATAATAGTAATATTTAGTTAGCTGAGCAAACTGACTCTCCCCAGCGCGGTTTAGCAAAGTGTTTAAGTTTACATAAACCGTGAGAACTTTTAAATTTAGAACTTTTAGGTGAGGGTTTCGCCAAAAATTAAAATAAAGTACGGTACTAATGCCGCTGAAAATTATCAATTAACATAACATTGAGTGAATTTTGTAGTGGTTTATTTAATACGCTTGTAGTTTATTTCAAACTACATGTATTTGATTAGCTATAAAAATTGTATGAGCACACATCACTACAATGTGGATCCCGGGTCCCGACTGCTTACTGATGCATGTTTAATGTGTCTTGATAGCTTAGTGTGCCCACGTGTGTGTCCTGACTGGTGTGTCTTAGTGTATTTCGATGGGAGTTCCTCAATGTGTCCTGGTGTGCCTTAATGTGTTTTCTCAAAACCACAACTTCATTTAACATGTTTCGTCTATGGTAATTTCAGACTGTTCCGCTTAACTTTTCGTTCCAGATGTTTAGTCTATGGCCATCACTTGGCTTGCGCCAAGTAAAAAATGCCTATGACACAAATCTCTAGAATCACTTAGTGAACAATTCCCGTCTGGGAAGTTGTGTCCTAGCCGTTTTGAATTGGTTTTTGACGAAAATAAACACAATTCCACTATTGAGAGGTCACACTTCACACACTAACTGCGATAGCGTCGAGGCCGTAGGCTCGACGTGTGAAGTGTGTGTTGTGTGTGAAGTGTGTGTGTGTTGTGTGTGAAGCGTGACCTCTCGATAATCATACATTGCTCACTGGCACATGGAGTGGCGACTTTTCAATGTTTCTGAGTATATTTAATAAAATAACTTGGAAATTTCTAGCCAACTTGAAAAAATCCTTGTCCAAGCGAAAGATGAAATGCTAGCAATTTTGCATCTACGCATTCATGCAGGGAATTAGAGTACCTGATATCTTCTAGAGGACAAATCAATCCCTGCAGCTGGATCGCTGTATAAGTGACTGGGAGAAGAGGAGATGCAGCTTAATGCAAATAAACCCCACCAAAGACTTTTGTCAAAGTCTGTGGCTATGCAGCCCAACTTACTTGATGCATAGATTTATGAAGTCCATTAAAAAGTAGCCCTTTCTTCAACTTGTCTGTTCAACTGTCTACTCGCACCATTGTCCTGTCAAAATCTTAGCTATGAGATATGCATGAAAATGTGGGCGTGAAATGTTTTCTCTATCTTTTACTTCAGAATAGTCCAAGAGAAATTGCTTACTGGCGCATAGAGTGGCGACTTTTCAATGTTGCTGAGTACACAAGCATGCACGAGTAGCGCTCTTAAATGTATTGGCTCAACTTTCGAAACTGAAAATCAGATAGCGGCAAGCATTCTTCACCTCCACGTAGGTAAAGTTAAATATATTGAGCAGAAAGAAACAGATAAATTTGATATTTCTGTTTGTCGAGCACAAATGCTCAAACAAACCCATTCACCATTCGACATCCGTTAGTCTGAATCAACAGATTAACTAATTGATAACAGTGGAACCAAATGCCGTGTCCATTGCATTGCAGACAGCAGCTCAGGCAGAAACGGACCAATCAAAGCCATCCTGATTGCTTCAAGCGGCTGCACCTGATTGAAGCTGCCAGAGCCAGAGGAGGCAGCAACACCTTGACGAGCACCACAGGTGGCCCAGGAGCCCAGGTGAGCGCCAGAGTCAACCTAGCTGACAGCCGACACCCAACTGTGCACCGTTGGGGGCCAGACGGCCGGGCGGCTCGACCTCCCTGGACTACGAAGTCGGCGGCGGAAGCGGCCGCAGTTTCGTGTATCGGACGAACAACCAGGCAACTCCTTAGGTGAAGTTTACTAGAATCGTGTCGCGGGAGGGTGAAAGTCGCGGGAGGGTGAGTGTCGCGGAAGGGTGAGTGTCGCAGGAGGGTGAGTGTCGCGGGAGGGTGAATGGCGCGGGAGCGTGCATACTGAGGGTGAGTGTTGCGGGAGGGCGAGTGTCGCGGTAGGGTGAGTGTCGCGGGAGGGTGAGTGTCGCGGGAGGGCGAGTGTCGCGGTAGGGTGAGTGTCGCGGGAGGGTGAATGTCGCGGAAAGGTGAGTGTCGCGGAAGGGTGAGTGTCGCGGCAAGGGTGAGTGTCGCGGAAGGGTGAGTGTCATAGGAGGGTGAGTGTCGCGGAAGGGTGAATGGCGCAGGAGCGTGCAGACTGAGGGTGAGTAGCGCAGAAGGGTGAGTGTCGCGGTAGGATGAGTGACGAATTGTACGTACATGTACTTCATTGGCATGGGTTCGATCATGTATAGAATCCGCTGTGTGGGTGGGATCTAGATGGGATAAAACTAAAACTATATTGTTCGACAAAATTTTTAGAATCGGTGTTGTCAGCGCTCATTTTAGCTCTCCAGGCACTGTAGAATTTTCTTTAATTGATTATTGAATAAGAGCAAGGCGGTGGTTCATTTAGTTATTTACCAACGTAACTTAGATCAAAGAGAAAACAAGGGGAGAGTGAGTGATTTGTTTCACTGCCGCCGCCGTGTATTTATAGCTTTGTTATTGCCTTCCGGAAATTTCTAGAAAGATTCAGCTAATTTTAACAAAGCGAAATAACTCTTTAATTATATACATTACGTAAATATAATTAGAACATTAATACTTAAGTGATAATTAATTATTTACTATTTATATGCGTATGTTATAGATTAGCTGCTAACTCAAAGAAGTTTCTGGAAATAGTTTTTGACTTTTAGAAATCTGAAGAAATTTCGGGAAAGTTATTAAAGTACGCTACAACAGTTCCCCCCACGGGAGACGGAGTCCCTAAGGTATGACGGTTAATTAATGTTAATTAGTTGCTGGGTTACCGTGAATAAAGTCCAGGTTGAAATTACGCTGCTGAAAATTAATACAGATGACGACTGGGTTCACCGCGAGACGGATAGGGGCAGCTGGGCTCGCACTGCGGTCGAGGAGTTCAGACTGATTGTACATTATGGCGGTTAACAAGTCCGTGGTCTCTGCGGCCCTGCTCCAGGATGGCGGTTTGTCGCTGTAGTTTGGAACGACCTGCGGGTTATTGCCGGTTTGCAGACAGACGACTCCCGAACTACGGATAGGCGCCAGGGATCAAGGCGGGTAGTCGCTCTGCGGCTGAAACAGAACCGAGAAGATTCAAGGGTGTCGTCCGGGTTAGGCCAACTGGTTGACCACCGGCTTATCGAGGAACCTCGTAGAAGGTTGCAATGTGTAGACTCGCCAGTAGTGCCAGCCGGTTTATTGTGGATTGCTAATTGAGTTTTTCGCGACGGATGAGACCCAGTGCTAACGTCGCGTCTGCGCGGTGCTGCGGTTGATGTCGCTGGTACGTATACGTGGAGGTCATACATGTAGCTGCGCGGATGGCTCGATCGGATGGCCGTTCGTGAGCCCGTGTAGGCGTAGTTTATTTGGTCACCGACGAGATACCGTGTCGTTTTTAGATGTGGGAACAGGGAGGTTGGCGACGGTTTAGCTAAATTTATATTACATGACGGCGACGGGAGACACGCTGAGAAGTGATGACGCTGGGCAGTAGACAGTGGTGTGCTATGTTTCGGCGTTGGTAGCGACGGCGGTGCTGATCGCGAATGATGGCATGATGAGCGGTCACGGGCGTGCGTATGCACACGCATTCTGAAAGAGATCGCTCGACGCCTCACCGGGCCATTGTAGAATTTTCTTTAATTGATTATTGAATAAGAGCAAGGCGGTGGTTCATTTAGTTATTTACCAACGTAACTTAGATCAAAGAGAAAACAAGGGGAGAGTGAGTGATTTGTTTCACTGCCGCCGCCGTGTATTTATAGCTTTGTTATTGCCTTCCGGAAATTTCTAGAAAGATTCAGCTAATTTTAACAAAGCGAAATAACTCTTTAATTATATACATTACGTAAATATAATTAGAACATTAATACTTAAGTGATAATTAATTATTTACTATTTATATGCGTATGTTATAGATTAGCTGCTAACTCAAAGAAGTTTCTGGAAATAGTTTTTGACTTTTAGAATATCTGAAGAAATCGATCGGGAAAGTTATTAAAGTACGCTACAGCACACATTCGCCGCAGGCACTCATTTTGGCGCCGCAAGCACCGATCATTTTGGCGCCACAGGCACTCCTTTCAGCGCTACAGACACTCCTTTTATAGCACTATAGAGGCACTCCAAGCGCTCCAGGCACTCATTTTGGCTTAACTTGTAATTATGATTATGTCGCCGAATTTGTTTGTCGCCGAATTTGTTTATCGCCGAATTTGCATGCATCCGTTTTTTTCATACCGGAATTTTTAGAAAATTTTTTATGGTAAGACAAAAAAGTTGATTTAATAAAGAAAAGCATGAAAAATTTAAAAGGTTGTGCAAATTTTAAAATAAATTTAGTTTTAACGTTATTTTATGCTGCTTTATTGCAATCCATTATTAAAATTATTATGGTTTCTGGAAAAGAAAAAAGGTTCAAACTTAAAATTACACTAATGGAATTAATAACTGCTTGTGAATCATCATGACATATGCGTAAAGTCTATATATGCATGACTGCACTTCAGAGTTAGTACTACATCAAGATTAAAGAATGAATTGAAAAGCTAAATTCTTCTGTCTTATATAATTATAAGTACTATTGCACTAAAAGTTTTTACTAGAATCTTTAACACATTTTAATTTTTTATTTAAAACTGACACCCAAATCTTATTGCTATTTTATTGAGTTTATTGCTACAAAAATATTTAAATATAAAAAGAAAAGGCAAAACAAAAGTTTTTTGCCAAAACATTGATTACCAAAATAACTTTTTGCTAACATTTTTTGCCAATATTATTTTGCTAAAATGACTGGTTATTAGGCCTAGGCCATATGTGATCATCAATAGCAAATTATATACATTCATCATTGGGTAGAACAATTGCTATGCTATGGTCAACTATTTTTATACTAGTTTAAAAACCTTATTATATATAGGCCTACCCAATATAGTTAACAGCACATATTATAATAGATTAATAGTTTATTAATTAAAATAGTAAAATATAAGTTTTCTAGATATAATATATGCCTGGAGTTGAGACTTGAGTCAAGTAATAGTGATGTAGGCCTCTTTCTTGTATTACAAGTTAGGCATAGGCACCAATATTTTCGTAGGCTAGGGGTTACTTCTGCCTTTTAGAATGTTATTACCAAGTTGATATAAAGGTCAAACTTCTCTCTTCAAATCTCATTTTTTGCCATTAAAAGTTTTAAAAAGGTTTCTAATGTTCCTATTACTTATATACTTTTACTGATATTTCATGTAGAAATCTAACAAAGACTAACTTTATAAAAAACTTATTGCTAAAAATTACCAATTTTTAAAAATGTATATATTCATTCTAAATAATACATTTGATAGTAGGCCTTATGATCTAGCTATAAGGCTATGCTAGCTATAAGGTAGGGGTAGGACGTGATCACGATCGTGATCACGATATCGTGAATTCACGACCTTTTTCAGTGTCGTGAATTCACGAGTCGTGAAACATTTTTCACGTGCGTGATCGTGATTGTGGGTTTCTTTCAGCTTCAGATGTTACTATGTTTATACTTTTCAGTTCCCCAAACCACAATCGTGTACAGTCCTAAATGTAGACTTACTTGGTTTTTGTTTTTCTTTTCAAATACAACGAATGTGTTTTAACACAAAACTTACAGAATAGAGTTTTCAGTTTACTTTACTTAGTTCAGAAAGTTCGAAGTTAAAGTGGATTTTCGAAGTTCAAAGCTTACTGCCTTATTCTTTTCAATCTTTTGTTTATTTTGTAAAATGTAAAATTAAAACTGAAAAGCACTGAATGAAAATATAAATTGTATATATGTATGACTGTATATAAATTTCACTACATGATAGTACATGACATGTACAGACAAGTGTTTGTTAACTTGCTTAGCTGCCTACAGAACTGAAAACAGTGAAAAGTGAAAAACAGAAAAGCTTATCAGTGTATGAATATGAAGTATAAAAGAGTACATGTAGGTTTACTACTTTACTTTTACGTTCTACACATATAGTGTTATTACAATGACTAATTTAAGTCTAATCTATACTATACTAGCTACATGCAAAAAATCATACTACAGAGTCTACAGACTACAGAGTACACAGCTACACACTATAGCAACAGTTATCTATTCCTTATCGATAAACTTTTTCTTGTAGCTCCAACTCTACTTGTTCTATAGTCTTTGATTATTTATTTTCTCTATCATTATCTTGTCTCTCTGATCTCAATCTTCAAAAAAGTAAAACTAATCACTAATCAGCAATAACAGCAATGAATTGAATGGACCCTGCTCATTTCTCTATGGGTCAAACTTCCGAACATTATAGTTAATAAAAACAAGCTTTTCAACGGTTTCGCCAAGCAGGCGACGTCGTTTCGGCTCGTAGATGTTTCCAACGTTGCTGAAGATACGCTCACTTGGAACACTGGTAGGTGGTGGTCCCAGAAATTTCCGAACAAGTGCTGACATTGCAGTTGATGGAGTCTTGTCTCTCCAGAACTTCATTGGGTCTTCCTCAAATGGAAGTCGAGGCTCTGATAGGTAGGCTGCCATTTCACGAGCCAACTTGTCCATAGCATTGCCTCTGTTTGAAACTGGCAGTAGCGTTCCGGCCCTAGACAGGTCACGCAGAGTTGCAGCTGCAGCACTAGAAGTAGAAGACTTCTCGAACAGGGCTGACATAGATAGCTGCTGAGGCTGAGACTCAGTTTGTCTAAAAAGGTGAAATTAAAAGTTAAAAGTTAAAACAAAGAGAACTTTGATATATTAGTTATAAAATTTATAACTTACAGATGTAGCAAATGTAATTTATAATTTAATTTTTTTGTTACATGTACATGTACATTGAATTATGAAATAGAGGAAATACTCACGGCTCAGTTTCGATAGATACATCGGAGAGGTCCTCGTCTATGGCTGTATCGCCATCAACAGTAGGAAGAGAAGTTTCACGCAAAATTTCATTCATTGCTTTTACGAGCTCAGCCTTAGCAAAGTTGCGCTGCTCTTCATCGAAAAAATCTAGCCGGAAGCGTGGGTCTAACATCGTAGCAACAATGTGGTAGTGACTCTTTTTTTCGTCAGAGAAGCGTTGAGTCAACCCTTTCACCAGGTCGTCTCGAAGGTACGTGATGCCAAAGCAGTCTACCTGCTGCAGATGCTCCAGCGACACTTTCACCATCGGCAAGATACACGAGATGCTGGCAGTTTCCCTGCTGACTTCTAGCGTAAAAACCTCAAAAATCTCAAGAAGTTTGACAGCTTTCTTTGAAACATCTGACTCATTGTCCATCAGGATTTCAATTGGTCGGTGTCTGGTGCGATAGACACTAAACGCTTCCTCTTGCTCGTTGATTCGGCGTAACATGGCTAGTGTTGAATTCCAGCGTGTGTCTACATCTTGCACGAGGCTGTGTGTTGGTAGCTTCAGCTGGAGCTGCAGTGTTTTGAGGTTTGCTTGAGCGGTTACAGAGTGGTGGAAGTGGCCAACAATGCTCCGTGCTTTGTCAAGTATTGTCTTCAGTCCTCGATGACCGGAGATGGAATCCTTAACAACAAGGTTCAGCTTGTGGGCAGCACAATAAGCAGATGGTACTTTCAGAAGTTCTCCTGCAAGCTTCATGTTGCTGGCCCCATCACGCAGGAGGAGGCTGACTTGCTCTAAGCCAATGCCCCACTCACCAAGGGTTGTCGAAAAAACGGCCGAGATGTTAAGCCCAGTATGGGCATCAGTGAATGGCTTTACGCACAGTAAAAGCTGCTTACGCTCAAAATCTGGCGTGATAGAATGGATTGTGAAGGACATGAGTGCCAACTGGCCGTCACTCCACAAGTCACACGTGAAACCGAAATCTCGCAGTCTGTCTATTTCGTCCTGGACCTGCAATTTAATTTCTTCATAGAGAGTCTCTAGCTTGTCATGATAAAATCGAGTGCTCTTCAATCGATATTGCGGACATGCTTCTTTCAACAGATCGCGAAAGCCTTCACCTTCTACCACAGAGAATGGCTGTGAATCCAACACAATAAAGCGGAGAATTTTTCGATCAATTGCAACCGAACGAGGGTGCGAATCCGACCATTCTTGAGCATTTGCTTGAGCAAACATTGTGCTCAACTTCTGCTGCTTCAATGGTTGTGGTCCATCTTTACATTTTGGCTTTGCACGATCTGCCTCAGTGTTTAGGAGCTCTTTGAATTGAATTGGATGGCAGGATTCTATGTGTCTTCGCATGCTGCCTGTTGATCCTGTGTTTCGTAGAACCTCCTTCTTACAAGCTAGGCAAGCAGCAGAATTCTCTTTTCCTTCAACGTCTTTAAAGTACAACCACACAGCACTGCCTCTTCCTCGAGGTTGCTGGGTTGGCTTATCAACAGAGGCCATTGCAAATGAATGGCTGAAATTGTTTGATTTGTAAATTGTAAATTGTAATGTAATATTGTGTAATTGCCTATTTTAATTTGCTAGGTAGAAAAGCAAAGAAAAAACAAGTATTATATTATTTTAAATTAAAATATTTATTTATATTTTAAATAAAATATTGCATAGTATAGCAGTATAGTGTAAATGTAAAGTCACTACAGACTTTAAAGTCAAATAGGCTAGAAAAAAATATTTTTAGACTAACCATATAGATTAGAAATATACTACTATGCATCAGGCAATCAGGCATACATATTCAATATACCAGTGTACCACATGATAGTACTAGTACATAATAGTTAATACTATATTGAATATTGAATATTATTCATTATTCAATTCAATTCAAGAAGAAAAAGTATTTAATATTTGTGTTTGACTATTATTATTACTATTAACAAATGACAATAACAATAGCAAATAACAATTTAATTTAGCATATCCATCAAGTATATTTGCTACTTAGTACTTAGACTTAGTCAACCTTAATTTTTAATTTACAGCAATTTATTTTAGTAAAAAAATACTATGCTTATATATTAAAAATTATTAGTTATAAATTATAATTACTAAATAACTATTAGACAATCAGATTATAAAATTATGCTCTAGTATCTACTATCTATCTGTATAGTATCTAATCTATTTATACATTATTATAGCATAAAAATAATAAGAAGAAAGAAAAACTCAAATATGCAAATTCATGATCAAAATGAAATGAAATTTTTGTTTTAACTATTTATTTAATACTAAATTCTAAAATAGTAATAGTAGCAAATACTACTTTTAAATTAAAAATTTAAAAATAAAAATACTAAATAGTTACAGCTTTCAGCTTAGTTTGAGCTTTGAGAAAGCCAAAAAGCAACACAAATGTCTAAGAAGTAAGAACTTCTTACTTCTCAGCCAGACTCTGAGTTCCTTCTCAACCAGAGAAGAAAGCCAGATGGGCAGATGCAGATGGTATAAGCTGATGGTATAGAAGCACTTAAAAATAGAATCAAACACATTAACTGATAGAAAAATTCAAATTTGAAGAAAAAAAAACAAAATTTGAACGGAAATTTTTTACTTTTAATTTTTCACGAACCAATCACGATCACGATCACGATCACGGCAAAGCTGAAATTATTCACGACTACTCACGCCCGACCCAAAAATTTTTGCTCGTCCGACCTCTACTATAAGGCTAGATCATTTAGCTAACTTTTTGTCACTAAGTGCCAATTGTTCTATAAATGTTATATGAAAGTTTAATATCAATATATTTAAAAAAATTTGATTTGGCCTATTTTCAATTATATAAGCCCTATTATTAACCTTTGTCCTAATATTAATATATAGAAAATTGACTAATTTAGTTTGATCTTCTTAATATAGTTTTATAGAAGGTGATAAGTATATACTAGAATAAATTTTAGGAACAATCTATGTACTATGTATAAATCATTTATATGTTATTATTAGCTATTGCTAGTATTCTACCATTAGGAGGGTCTATGTACCATAGCCATAGCCATAAATAAGCAAAACTATGGCTTATTCCAATTCTTTGTATTCCGTAGCCACAGGCCAGACTCTGCCTCCAAATGGTATACATGTATACTGGAAAATTCCGGCATATAGAGGGACCTAGATTACACATTGGCGTACAACTTGGCATACAAAGGCGCCTGGCATGCCCTCTTGGCGTATAGTTTGGCATATAAAGATTGCCAAGACCAGCAGGTGGAACCAAAAGTTCCAAGTCCCAACAATCAATTTACATAATTAGCATACAAAATGATTAAGTTTGCATTTGGCATAGTTTCCTTGTACGTAGTTACAGTAGCTAAATTTTGATCAGAAAGAATAGCTGGCCCTTTACAAAAAAAATGGAAAACTAAATTAAAAAAACTGGGCTTAACCTTTCCAAGAAAGTAAACGTAAAACAAAAATAGTTAAAATGAACTAGTTCTCTATAGTTTAGTAAAAAGATTTACAGTTCTAACACATAGGTTGATTAAATATTAAAATTTTGCAAGCTTTTAATATTAGTTGTAATTTGTAATTTTTATTTTGGTGTATTTTTGTATGCAATAAAAAGTTTTTTGGCGTACATTGGCATGCATGAGCTACGGAAGTAATTTTTGTTCCAGCGTACAGTGGTACACGATCCTGACCCTGGGCCACAGGGACCCCAATATTATCATATTCCTATAGTTCTTATAGCTGTAGCCATAGTTTTAACAAAAAGTCTAAAAAACGAAATATTTTGAATCAAAAAGATAACCTAGTGCCTAAGGCTAAACAACTGCAAGTAAGTTAAAAAATAAAAGAAACATTCAGTTGCCTTTGTAAGATTATATTTTGTCTTTTTTCAGAGCAACAATACTTAATTGTTACTGAAAATACTAATGCTGAACTTTTTTACATTAATAAAAATTAGAGTTTGCTAGTGTTTTATTGTACTTTTTAAGTATATTTTATAAATTTCTAAGTTGACAATATAGTTTACTAAAGTATTTTTTTAAATTCTACCTGTTTCTAATATTTTTTCAATTTAAAAAAATTAAAATTATTAGTTCTACAGCTGTAAGAATCTACGAAATATGACAGCAACTACCACATTTCTATAGTTATAGCTGTAAGAGCAGCTAGCTACCATAGGCATACCAGTATCTGTAGCTACTGCTATGGCAGAATAGCTACTGCTATAATCCAAAATTATGTTAAAGATCTGATTTTAAAATATGATTTCTGATTAAACAATGCAAGTTGTAAGGAAATTGATTAAGTGTTTTTGTTAAAATCAATCATATACCTACCTAGATACCTAGATAAATATCTATCAATAGACAATTTTAGTATATGGATTTGCAAGAATATGCATTTGAATAGAGCAAGTTAGAAAAATGGTTTATGCATTTAGGATATAAACTGAAATACTAGTCAGACATACCTTAGAGATTTGGTATTTTGTGAATATTATAACTTTAAAAAATTAGCATTCTAAATTATCCCTTATTGTAATAAATAAATAAATAAATATTGGCCTTTTATAATTCTATTATGAAATATGAAATAGTACTATGCCACTTTATATATTGTACAAAATATATTATCTATAGAGGTTTCATAAAAATATAGATAATAAATTGCCCCCCAGCTTTGAATAAAAATTGTTTTAATTTAAATTTTAAATCTTAACTTAGACCTACTACCTACCAAACTCCAATTATACCTTTTAGTCCTAGGACCTAAGGATTATTAGAACAAGAATCATTTTTTAGGTTACCAAGGCTAAAAAAATTTTATTTTAAAAGTGGCAAAAACATTCTGACTAATAACAGGGTTTTATTTAATATTTTAAAATTAGGCCCCATAGCCCTATAATGAAACTAAAGAATGTCTTAGAATCCATATCATAACTTCCTTCCAGCCACTCATACAAATAATTCTCACTATAAATCATAATATATACCAGGGTATATATAAGGCTTTATTAAATAACATTTTTTACTAAATAGCTTATAGAAATTTTATAGGGCAAATATTTGCTTTCAATGTCTTTAAAATTAACTTTATCTAGTCTATAATTACCAGGTAGGTAAAATGAGGATTTTAACAAAATTAACAATTTATTAATAACAAAATGCTAGCCTGACAAAGTAATAAAAACCAATTCATTAAATGAAAAATAGCAAAGTGGAAAAGTAAACAACAACTCAGATTGTATGAACTATTCAAGGTACCTATTGTAAATCATAATTATATCTAGCCTGATGTGGAATACAAGAACTTCTTGCAACCAGTGTCAAAAAAAGACCCCTTTCACATATCTCTCCAGTGGTCAGGAAGGAAAGAGGCGGAGGTTGGGGTGGCTGTCTCGTTGACAAAAAGCAGCCTAACTTTAAAAGTACACAGTGCCTTTCAGAATTAACTTCGAGACTCGAAACTTTATACACGATTGTGTCAAAATAGTTGAAAACTGATTGTGTCCAATTTGAAGAGGATTGGTAAAGGTAAAAGTGGAGTGACGCTATACAGGACTTAGTGAAAATCTTGCTAAACTGGACAAGCAAATTGTCTCTAGCTAATTACGAGCGTACAACTTCCTGAGTTCGGCTAGCCAAATTGCTGCTTGCCGGTTTTGGTTGGATTCTCGCTAGCAGATTTCGGCTAGCTAAATCCCTGCTATCAAGCTTCGGCTGGCAAATTTCTTGCTAGCAAATTTCATAGACCCAGCCTGATGACTTGGTACTCAAAAGTACATATTAGTGATTAAAAAATCATAAATATAATTCGGCTTTGGTTTTAACATTTTGCTTACTGCTGACATTAATTGAAAATTTTCATAGCAACAATAATCAGCATCATAAATCATGACAAATCGCTCTCGAGATGCTAATTTCCGTCGCGTCGATGTTGACCAGTACACTGGCGACGATGGTGGCTTTGCAGCAGCCGACGCCGCTGAACTGGATGACGCCGTGTCGCTAGCGATGTCGGATGCTGAACTGGCCGACTTGCTGGCTTCCAATGAGGCCACGGCGGCTCTGGCTGCACTGCTGGCTAAGGCGCCTGTGAATGCGCGAAGTCAGGCTGTGAAAGATCAGGCATTGGGACAGGTTGGTGTTGTTGGATTGTTGCTGATTCTCAGTGCCCCTTCAGGTGATTCTCAGTGCCCCTTCAGGTGATTCTCCGTGCCCCTTTAGGTGATTCTCAGTGCCCCTTCAGGTGATTCTCAGTGCTCCTTCAGGTGATTCTCAGTGCCCCTTCAGGTGATCTCAGTGCCTCTTCAGGTGATTCTCAGCTGCTCCTTCAGGTAATTCTCAGTGCCCCTTCAGGTGATTCTCAGTGCCCCTTCAGGTGATTCTCAGCTGCTCCTTCAGGTGATTCTCAGTGCCCCTTCAGGTGATTCTCAGTGCCCCTTCAGGTGATTCTCAGTGCCCCTTTAGGTGATTCTCAGTGCCCCTTCAGGTGATTCTCAGTGCCCCTTCAGGTAATTCTCAGTGCCCCTTCAGGTGATTCTCAGTGCCCCTTTAGGTGATTCTCAGTGCCCCTTCAGGTGATTCTCAGTGCCCCTTCAGGTGATTCTCAGTGCTCCTTCAGGTGATTCTCAGTGCCCCTTCAGGTGATCTCAGTGCCTCTTCAGGTGATTCTCAGCTGCTCCTTCAGTTGATTCTCAGCTGCCCCTTCAGGTGATTCTCAGTGCCCCTTCAGGTGATTCTCAGTGCCCCTTTAGGTGATTCTCAGTGCCCCTTCAGGTGATTCTCAGCTGCCCCTTCAGGTGATTCTCAGCTGCTCCTTCAAGTGATTCTCAGTGCCCCTTCAGGTGATTCTCAGTGCCCCTTCAAGTGATTCTCAGCTGCCCCTTCAGGTGATTCTCAGCTGCTCCTTCAGGTGATTCTTAGTGCCCCTTCAAGTGATTCTCAGCTGCCCCTTTAGGTGATTCTCAGTGCCCCTTCAGGTGATTCTCAGTGCCCCTTCAGGTGATTCTCAGTGCCCCTTCAGGTGATTCTCAGTGCTCCTTCAGGTGATTCTCAGTGCCCCTTCTGGTGATCTCAGTGCCTCTTCAGGTGATTCTCAGCTGCTCCTTCAGTTGATTCTCAGTGCCCCTTCAGGTGATTCTCAGTGCCCCTTCAGGTGATTCTCAGTGCTCCTTCAGGTGATTCTCAGTGCCCCTTCAGGTGATTCTCAGTGCCCCTTCAGGTGATTCTCAGCTGCTCCTTCAGGTGATCTCAGTGCCCCTTCAGGTGATTCTCAGTGCCCCTTCAGGTGATTCTCAGCTGCTCCTTCAGGTGATTCTCAGTGCCCCTTCAGGTGATTCTCAGCTGCTCTTTCAGGTGATCTCAGTGCCCCTTCAGGTGATTCTCAGTGCCCCTTCAGGTGATTCTCAGCTGCTCCTTCAGGTGATCTCAGTGCCCTTCAGGTGATTCTCAGTGCCCCTTCAGGTGATTCTCAGCTGCTCCTTCAGGTGATCTTAGTGCTCCTTCAGGTGATTCTCAGCTGCTCCTTTAGGTGATTCTCAGTGCCCCTTCAGGTGATTCTCAGTGCCCCTTCAGGTGATTGTCAGTGCCCCTTCAGGTGATTCTCCCCTCTTGAATTCGCACCCGTCTTGAATGGTTTTTTGAGTTCTTCCTTAAGGCTTTCACATCTCACATCATCCCTCACAGGTGCTCCGAGTCCTGATGCACGTTCGCGGCGCCAATGGCATTGAAAGCTGCATCGCCGCTCTGCCGGAGCCCCTGCTGGACCCCCTGATGAAGTACATCTATCGCGGCTTTGAGGTCATCCAGGACAATCACGCGCACCTGTTGACTTGGCACGAGAAGGCGGTGGCTAAGGGTCAGATTGGCTGCGTTGTACGGGCGCTCACTGACAGGAAGCGAGTGTAGCTGGGGCTGGCTGCGAGCTACCCCACTGTCTATTTAACCATTGTGTGCCCCTTGTAGTGCGCTGGTTTTATTGATAGTTCAACTAGTATTTCTATTGAGTTATTTCATTATCTGCTTGTAGTATGAGGGACCAAATTAGCATATGACAGTGAATATGCCTACACTGACACACGCTGATTCCTATCTGACAACCCAATTACCTATCTGACACCCGCTGGTTCCTATCTGACAACCCTATAACCCATCTGACACCCCTATTACCTCTCTGACACCCGATGGTTCCTATCTGACACCCCAATTACCTATCTGACACCCGCTCGTTCCTATCTGACAACCCTAAAACCCATCTGACACCCCTATTACCTGTCTGACACCCGATGGTTCCTATCTGACAACCCAATTACCTATCTGACACCTGCTGGTTCCTATCTGACAACCCAATTACCTATCTGACACCTGCTGGTTCCTATCTGACAACCCAATTACCTATCTGACACCTGCTGGTTCCTATCTGACAACCCAATTACCTATCTGACACCTGCTGGTTCCTATCTGACAACCTAATTACCTATCTGACACCTGCTGGTTCCTATCTGACAACCCAATTACCTATCTGACACCTGCTGGTTCCTATCTGACAACCCTATAACCCATCTGACACCCCAATTACCTATCTGACATCCTCTATTACCTTTCTGACACCCGCTGGTTCCTATCTGCCGCCCCTATTAACTATCTGACACCCCTATTACCTATCTAACACCCGCTGGTTCCTATCTGACAACCCCGTTAAATACCTTGACACCTCTACACTTAGCACCTTGTTCCCTACACAACATATATAATTATAGTAAATACAAGTGTTGCTTTATGTAAACAGTTATTAAATGCCTCGGGGTATCTGGTTTAGATATTAAATGATTATATGCTATATATGCATTAATGCTTATGTGCTATCATGTTAATTAATTGTTTATTTTGTTATACTAATGCTAATATTGCAATCATGTAGCCATTTCAACTGATTCAAAAATGAACGTTCGAGTTATAGAAGCGATCTATGATTTACACCTAGTGATTGCTCATTCCCAATCATCGTTATGTTTGTACACAAAATCAACTTCTAATTTAATACTGTGCATGCTTTATCTGTGCGCTTGACGATTTCTTCTTACAAGCTATATCTAAATTTAGTTACATATTTAAGGACTCAGTGTAATCTGTGTAAGGACCCTGAATGAGTTCGTCTTAATTTCTGCTTGAACATAAATTTATTGCTAACTTGTGCATTGCTGCTTTCCTTTTAATAATAATTCAACTGAAACCCTATTAATGAGTGAGCACTTTTGAGTCTGTTGATTTTTTTGTTGGTTTTTTAATTTGTTGTTTTTAGCTGTTAAATTTTAGATTTTTAGAGTTTTAGAAATTTTGGCGCATTACAGCACTGTGCTAGACCACTGGATTACATGTTTAAATGTCAGTTTTAAACGGATGTCAGGTTTCAAGGATGTCAGATTTCAAGGATGTCAGGTTTCAAGGATGTCAGGTTTCAAGGATGTCAGGTTTCAAGGATGTCAGGTTTCAAGGATGTCAGGGTTCAAGGATGTCAGATTTAAATGGATTTCAGATTTCAGGGATGTCTTTTTCAAGGATGTCAAATTTCAAGAATGTCAGGTTTCAGGGATGTCAGGTTTCAAGGATGTCAGTTTTCAAGGATGTCAGGTTTCAGGGATGTCAGGTTTCAGGGACGTTAGTTTTCAAGGATGTCAGGTTTCAGGGATGTCAGACTTAAGCCTATCAATCATTTCATGATTACCGCTACGGCAGCAACGGACTCGCCAACAGAAATTGCCGGCGGCGGCTGCGGCGCCGACCCGCTAGCTGATATTCTCAATCGACAGCGTCGGCACGAACAGCTGATGTCGCAGAAGCGACTGGCTGCCGCTCCGATGCTTGGCTACAGCTCAGCTGATCAGCCAGAAGTTGATTGCAGTGGGCCTTCCAATCAGCTGATGGACCGACAGAAAGCTCAGATCTTGCATCTGGAGGAGGCAAACAGGCGCCTGCTGGCAATGCGCTTAGCTGGGAATAATCATAATCATCATGTTGCTGTTGATGAGGCGTCTGCTAACTCGGCAGCTGGAACATTTTTAAGGCAACACGCTAGAGATTTGGCCTACGAGAATGCCGCCCTGCGAAGTCGGATAGACAGTCTGACTGCCGAGCTGGCCAGGTAGTTTAATGTTGGCTGCGAAACCGTTTATAACCTGTTGGTTGCGGTCACGACTGTTCACTGACTGCTATGACCCTTTACTGACAGATTACTTTGAACTGACTCATGACTATTCACTGACTGCTATGACTCTTGAATGACTGCTATGACTCTTAATGACTATTATGACCGCTCACTGACTACTATGACTGTTCACTGACTGCTATGCCTCTTGAATCATTGCTATGACTCTTAAATGACTGCTATGACTCTTGAATGACTACTATGGCTCTTAATGACTATTATGACCGCTCACTGACTGCTATGACTGTTCACTGACTGATATGACTCTTGAATGACTGCTATGACTCTTAAATGACTGCTATGGCTGTTAACTGACTGCTATGACTCTTGAATCACTGCTATGACTCTTGAATGACTATTATGACCGCTCACTGACTGCTATGACTTTTCACTGACTGCTATGACTTGAATGACTGCTATGACTCTTGAATGACTGATTTGACTCTTGAATGACTGCTATGACTGTTGAATGACTGCTATGACTGTTGAATGACCGCTATGACTCTTGAATGATTGCTATGACTGTTTAATGACTGCTATGACTCTTGAATGACTGCTATGACTGCTTACTGACGGCTATCACTATTCACTGACCGCCATGACCGCTCACTGACTTATGACTCTCATTGTCTTCTGTAACTCTGAACTGACTCCCTAACGACCACCATGACTCCGATCCATGATTGCCCGCTCACTCCATCATTCCAATTGCAAAATCCGGTATTCCCGCCATCTTCATCACGCCAGACAAAGCGCCGAGTTCGAGCAGAAACTCGCAGCAGCCGAATACGCCGCGGCTCAAGCCGAAGAGGCTGCAACTGCCGCAGCCTCCAAAGCCAACGAAAAACTAGCAAAAGAAGCCGCCACCGCGTCGGACCTGGAGTCCCAATTTGCCGCCGAAACTGATCGCCGAGAAACTGCCGAACGCGAGCTGGCCAAGTGCAGACGGCAGCAGCGGGATCTGGAAGACTTTCTGGCCCAATTTCCCACCTTGGAGGAGGTGGCTAAGTTGAAATCGGATCGCGCCAGGCTGCTCGCCAGGTCCAGGAAGTATAAGCAGCGATGCGCCACGCAGAATCAGCGCCTGGATGAGCAGGTTTGTACTTTCTGACTCTTCACTGAGTCATGTGACACCTCACTGACTCATAGCATATGACACCTCACTGACTCATATCATATGACACCTCACTGACTCATATCATATGACACCTCACTGACTCATAGCATATGACACCTCACTGACTCATAGCATATGACACCTCACTGACTCATATCATATGACACCTCACTGACTCATATCATATGACACCTCACTGACTCATATCATATGACACCTCACTGACTCATAGCATATGACACCTCACTGACTCATATCATATGACACCTCACTGACTCATAGGATATGACACCTCACTGACTCATAGCATATGACACCTCACTGACTCATATCATATGACACCTTACTGACTCATAGCATATGACACCTCACTGACTCATATCATATGACACCTCACTGACTCATATCATATGACACCTCACTGACTCATATCATATGACACCTCACTGACTCATAGCATATGACACCTCACTGACTCATATCATATGACACCTCACTGACTCATAGCATATGACACCTCACTGACTCATAGCATATGACACCTCACTGACTCATATCATATGACACCTCACTGACTCATAGCATATGACACCTCACTGACTCATAGCATATGACACCTCACTGACTCAAATCGTATGACTCCTCACTGACTCATATCATACGACTCCTCACTGACTCATATCATGACTCCTCACTGACTCATATCATATGACTCCTCACTGACTCATATCATATGACTCCTCACTGACTCATATCATATGACTCCTCACTGACTCATATCATATGACACCTCACTGACTCATATCATATGACACCTCACTGACTCATATCATATGACACCTCACTGACTCGTGACACCTTTCTGACTTTCTATGACTCGTGTGGCACTTAGCTTGTAAATGACACCATGACTCATCACACTAATAACACATTACTGACTAATAGGACTTAGTCAGTAATACTAAGTCCTAATTAATTATTAGGACTTATCTTATTTATGGTCTTATTTAATGCCTTTTCAGGCCAAGCAGCTCTCGGAGCAACAAGTAGCCAACGAGAGACTCACGGACACTGTTGCCGAGTTGCGTCAGCACGTCAGCGTCCTTAGCAACCGTTTACAATCGCCCGCTGCTGTCGACGACCAATCAGCTGAGCCTCGCGACTTAATTGCCGATTTAAAGGCCGAAGCAGCTCGGCACAGTCGAAGATACGACGATTGTCGGCGAGTGCTGGCTGACCGGCAGGCTCAGCTGGCCTCGGTCAAAGCTGAGCTGGAGCGATGTCGGACTGACTGCTCAAATAGGCTGGCCGAGAAGGAGGCTGCGCTCAGCTCTGCTCGAGGCGCGACATCGGAATTGCAACGGGATCTGGGAAAATTGCAACGCCAATTGCTGGACTGCATGGCGGAGAAACAGGTTGGAGAGCTGGATGAGACTATGACAGACTCTGGTTCCATGACTGACTCTATGACTGATTCCATGACTGATTCTATGACCGATTCCATGACTGACTCTATGACTAACTCTGTGACTGATTCCATGACTGATTCCATGACTGATTCCATGACTGATTATATGACGGAATTTATAACTTATTATTTGACTGAATTTGCGACTGATTCTTTGACTAACTCTATTACTGATTCCATGACTGACTCTATGACTGATCCTATGACTGATTCTATGTATTCTTAAAAAACTGATTTTATGACTGTTTAGATGACCGACTCCATGACTATTTAGATAACCGAATCCATGACTGTTTATATGACCAACTTTATGACTGTTTGTGATCGAATCTAATACTGTTTATATGACCAGCTCTATGACTGTTTAAATGACCTACTTTATAACTGTGTGCATGACTGACTCCATGACTTTTAGATGATCGACTCTATGACTGTATTTAAGACCGAATTTATGACTGTGTACATGTATATGACCGACTTTATGACTCTTTAGATGATCGACTCTATGACTGTTTTTATGACTGAATTCATGACTGTTCATATAAACGAATATGACTGTTTATATGACCAACTGTATCACTGGTTATAGGATCGACTCTTTTGTTAATAATCAATCCCCTTGACTCCGCGCTAGTCGCTCCTATCTGAGCTGGTCTCGGCCAGAGCCAAAGCCAATCGGCTCGACCAGCTCACCGACGCTGGCTGGCGACGAGCCCGACAACGACTGGCTCGCGAGACAGGCTCAGCCGTTGACGAGTTGACAAGTTTTGTTGAACTGTGCAGCCAGCTAGCGGACGGTCGGGAGCCGGACCTGGGCCTGCTGTTCCTGCCTGGCAGCTCTGCTGAGGACGGTGTCGCAGGTGGCAAGCAGTGCGAATCTGCTGACGAGATCGAAGATCGACAACAACAGCAACAACAGCAGCAGGTCGACGCTCAGGCTGGAACTGCCGCTGTTTTAGCCGAGATGGAGCGAGTTCGAGCTTTGCGGCGGAGGCTGGATGCGGCCAGACGGGCTGTGGCTGCCCGGTATGCAGATCAGCTCAGCGGCCAGCTGCAGAGCTGCCTGGTGCAGTAACTGGGCAACGGCTGCGTGTGTAAATATTCACTCCAGCTTTGCTCCATTCTAAAATAGACATTCCGAATTCGGATCCAGATCCTCGGTTGCTAAGCCGCCAGCCTCCCAGATCCCCAGTTGCTGGGCTACCAGCCTCCCAGATCCTCGGTTGCTAAGCCGCCAGCCTCCCAGATCCCCAGTTGCTGGGCCATCAGCCTTCCAGATCCTCGGTTGCTAAGCCGCCAGCCTCCCAGATCCTCAGTTGCTGGGCCACCAGCCTCCCAGATCCCCAGTTGCTGGGCCACCAGCCTCCCAGCCTCCCAGATCCTCAGTTGCTGGGCCAGCCCCCCAGATCCCCAGTTGCTGGGCCACCAGCCTCCCAGATCCTCGGTTGCTGGGCCAGCCTCCCAGATCACCAGTTGCTGGGCCACCAGCCCCCCAGATCCCCAGTTGCTGGGCCACCAGCCTCCCAGATCCTCGGTTGCTGGGCCACCAGCCTCCCAGATCCCCAGTTGCTGGGCCAGCCTCCCAGATCCCCAGTTGCTGGGCCACCAGCCTCCCAGATCCTCGGTTGCTGGGCCACCAGCCTCCCAGATCCTCAGTTGCTGGGCCAGTCTCCCAGATCCCCAGTTGCTGGGCCACCAGCCTCCCAGATCCTCGGTTGCTGGGCCAGCCTCCCAGATCACCAGTTGCTGGGCCACCAGCCCCCCAGATCCCCAGTTGCTGGGCCACCAGCCTCCCAGATCCTCGGTTGCTGGGCCACCAGCCTCCCAGATCCCCAGTTGCTGGGCCAGCCTCCCAGATCCCCAGTTGCTGGGCCACCAGCCTCCCAGATCCCCAGTTGCTGGGCCAGCCTCCCAGATCCCCAGTTGCTGGGCCACCAGCCTCCCAGATCCTCGGTTGCTGGGCCAACAGCCTCCCAGATCCTGGGCTTTATCGCATCAGAAGTTAGTGCTCCTGCTGCTGCTGTAATATAGCAGTTTTTATTAACGTTTTGCTCTGTACATATGCTACTTACTGAGCGCCTCAGTATTTCAGTAGTAACTGCTGCATAGTACAGAGCGGCATGCTCTTTTCAATTCGCTTTTAAAATGTGCCGGTCGCGTGCGTATTTCATATTTAATTAGCACCCTCCTGTCTGAGACTTGGCTGCTAGTTTATGATTTATTGCCGTCCTAAAAATGAACTTCAAAGTCAGGTAAATTAAATAAAATTATTCACAGTTTTACAAAGAATACTGCATCCATTCCAATACTACCGATGTTACTATTGCAGTGTCTGCAGTGCTACACTTCATTTTGCCTGACAAAGTCTAGCGCAAATCAATCAATCAATCAATACACCAAATCAGTCAATTAATTGTCTATTGACATAAAGTAGCGAATAAAGCACTGTGTTTCTGTCGCTGATTTAAAACTTCTTTTTTGTTCGCTGCTTTGTCATAGCGTTTTTATTTATTTATGAAATTTTGAAATTTTTATAATAAAACTGGTGTGTAGGATATGAATAAATTTAAACGATTTTAAGGGTTTTTAAATTTCTCGAGCTCAAAACCTTCTCGAGCTCAAAACCTTCTCAAGCTCGAAGCTTCTAAAGCTCAAAACCTTCTCAAGCTCAAAACCTTCTCAAGCTCAAAACCTTCTCAAGCTCAAAACCTTCTCAAGCTCAAAACCTTCTCAAGCTCAAAACCTTCTCAAGCTCAAAACCTTCTCAAGCTCAAAACCTTCTCAAGCTCAAAACCTTCTCAAGCTCAAAACCTTCTCAAGCTCAAAACCTTCTCAAGCTCAAAACCTTCTCAAGCTCAAAACCTTCTCAAGCTCAAAACCTTCTCAAGCTCAAAACCTTCTCAAGCTCAAAACCTTCTCAAGCTCAAAACCTTCTCAAGCTCAAAACCTTCTCAAGCTCAAAACCTTCTCAAGCTCAAAACCATCTCAAGCTCTAAACTCATCAAGCTCAAAACCTTCTCAAGCTCTAAATTCTCAAGCTCAAAACTTCTCAAACTCGATGCTTGACAAGCTAAAAAATTCTTGAGTTCGATAATAAACATCGTCAAAAAATCTTCCTAGGCACTGTCACTAGCCCAATTTGCTCAAAAAGCTTCACGATTTCGACAATGCTAAATTATTGGGAAAGGGACTGCAAGTTTATTACCATGCACTACAGTGTTGTCTGGCACAACTGACATTAATTGACTTCAGCTGTCTATTTGCACTCGCATAGCAGCAATCTACGAGTAGATAATATGACTTATGCAATGCAGGATTAACAGAAAAGTAATTGAAACACCGAGCACAACTCAGATCAGAACATAATTACCTCACGGATACATCTTCAGTCATATTTTTTTGAGGAAATTCAATGGCACTCGTGTGTACTTATCGTACTTATATACTACTTTCAGCGACCAAGAATCCATCTCTAACAAGTACCAGACTGCCTACTAACCCGTACCGATCTCTAAAAATAGTGCATAGCAACTAAATAGCAATCGAATGTCGATACCCATCGGGCACAATGTCGAATTGAAAGCCAGCGTGGCCAGTCTGATCGAATTCGTACACGACAGTTTGCACCGGGACGACCTGGGCGACACCGGCGACTCAGCTGGGCAGCAGAATGACTTCTGGGCGTTGGTCACGCCCGAGATTGCTCAGTCGCGTGAGTGGGGATTTACCGAACTTACTGAACTACTTTGTCAAGTTAGTAGCATCTTTAGGGTTTTACATTTACCCTTCTAGAAATCAACAAATCCTCTAGCAAAATACGTCTCTAATGCATACAATGTAGTTTACAAGTTCAGTATTGAAGCCTTCTGGACCCTCATTTGCTGGGCGACCGCTAAGCCTCCCAGATCCTCAGTTGCTAGGCAAGCTTACCAGATCCTCAGTTGCTAGGCAAGCTTACCAGATCCTCAGTTGCTAGGCAAGCTTACCAGATCCTAAGTTGCTGACCCAGCCTCCCAGATCCTCAGTTGCTAGGCAAGCTTACCAGATCCTCAGTTGCTAGGCAAGCTTACCAGATCCTCAGTTGCTAGGCAAGCTTACCAGATACTCAGTTGCTAGACAAGCTTACCAGATCCTCAGTTGCTAGGCAAGCTTACCACATCCTAAGTTGCTAGACAAGCTTACCAGATCCCCAGTTGCTAGGCAAGCTTACCAGATCCTCAGTTGCTAGGCAAGCTTACCAGATCCTCAGTTGCTAGGCAAGCTTACCAGATCCTCAGTTGCTAGGCAGGCTTACCAGATCCTCAGTTGCTAGGCAAGCTTACCAGATCCTCAGTTGCTAGGCAAGCTTACCAGATCCTCAGTTGCTAGGCAAGCTTACCAGATCCTCAATTGCTAGGCAAGCTTACCAGATCCTCAGTTGCTAGGCAAGCTTACCAGATCCTCAGTTGCTAGGCAAGCTTACCAGATCCTCAATTGCTAGGCAAGCTTACCAGATCCTCAGTTGCTAGGCAAGCTTACCAGATCCTCAGTTGCTAGGCAAGCTTACCAGATCCTCAGTTGCTAGGCAAGCTTACCAGATCCTCAATTGCTAGGCAAGCTTACCAGATCCTCAGTTGCTAGGCAAGCTTACCAGATCCTCAGTTGCTAGGCAAGCTTACCAGATCCTCAGTTGCTAGGCAAGCTTACCAGATCCTAAGTTGCTGACCCAGCCTCCCAGATCCTCAGTTGCTAGGCAAGCTTACCAGATCCTCAGTTGCTAGGCAAGCTTACCAGATCCTCAGTTGCTAGGCAAGCTTACCAGATACTCAGTTGCTAGACAAGCTTACCAGATCCTCAGTTGCTAGGCAAGCTTACCACATCCTAAGTTGCTAGACAAGCTTACCAGATCCCCAGTTGCTAGGCAAGCTTACCAGATCCTCAGTTGCTAGGCAAGCTTACCAGATCCTCAGTTGCTAGGCAAGCTTACCAGATCCTCAGTTGCTAGGCAGGCTTACCAGATCCTCAGTTGCTAGGCAAGCTTACCAGATCCTCAGTTGCTAGGCAAGCTTACCAGATCCTCAGTTGCTAGGCAAGCTTACCAGATCCTCAGTTGCTAGGCAAGCTTACCAGATCCTCAATTGCTAGGCAAGCTTACCAGATCCTCAGTTGCTAGGCAAGCTTACCAGATCCTCAGTTGCTAGGCAAGCTTACCAGATCCTCAATTGCTAGGCAAGCTTACCAGATCCTCAGTTGCTAGGCAAGCTTACCAGATCCTCAGTTGCTAGGCAAGCTTACCAGATCCTCAGTTGCTAGGCAAGCTTACCAGATCCTCAGTTTCTAGGCAAGCTTACCAGATCCTCAGTTGCTAGGCAAGCTTACCAGATCCTCAGTTGCTAGGCAAGCTTACCAGATCTCATGTTGATAAAAATCTCTCCATCCCGCAGTCTCAAAGCCGGCAACCCCTGAGCCGACAGCTGCAGCTGCTCCAGCAGCAACATCAGCAGCTGCTCCAGCAGCAACATCAGCAGCAGCTGTCAATCAGCAGTGCGCTGCCTCGCTTGATGACGATCTGGACTGTTGCGATCCAGCGCTACGGCCCGCCACTGCCACAGCTGCTGCTGCTGCCGAGACCACCGTAGCTTTCGAGGTTCGTGTACACCCTGTGTGAGCGTGTGCATGAGTGCCTGCAGAACTGTATTGGCTCGCTTGTGTGCTCAGTATTCAGGCGCCGGGGTACAAATGCCAACTGGAGTAACAGTAGCAAAGTGCATTCTCCCGCAGCCATTCTATCTGGACAACATTCCATCGTTGCGGCCGCATCGAGACCTTCTGAAACTCTTGGCCCACTGGTCGGTGCCTCTGGTTTATCCTACTGACGCCGAGACGCGCCAAGATGTCGCCATTGTCACCGCGGAAGCTCGCGAGGCTTTGGACTGTCGGATTGCATCCAGGCGGCGCACCAGCCCACCAGAGCCGCGTAGCAACTGTCCTGACCCAGTTCCACCTGTCCGGCTGACAGACGAAGCACAAAATAAGCCAGCAGCAACCGACTCGAACTCAGTAGGCGAAATGGATTACGGCGATTTGACTGCTACGCAAATTCGCGACGTGAAAGAAGGCGTCGAGGCTCTTCTAGCCGACTGCAGCTTGAACTTTACACAGAATGTGCTGGCTGAAAGTGCAGCTAGGCTGGACAGGGACAAAGACCTAACGGATAAAGATCTTAGAGACAAAGACCTCGAAGAGGAAGACGAGGACACTAGCTGGCTGCGAAGTAACATTGGTAAACCTTCCAGCGGTGTGAACAGTGCTTTGAAAAATCCTGCTGGGTTCTGTACAGCCTCAGGCAGATTGGTCAGCTTCTCAGCTGAGGCCATGCGAAAAGCCAAACAATTGGAGGATGAGGCGGCCAACCATCGGAGCAACGAGAATCTTGCCGAATCTGGTAGGAAATTGTCGCCAGAAAGCGTCGATATGAAGGGCGGGTTTTCAACCGCCGGTGGTAAATCTTTGCAAGTATCGACGTCCGCTCTGCGTAAGGCGCGGCAGCTAGCCGAGGACGCGGAACTGGAACCCGTTAGTAACAACAGGCCTGTCAATCAGGGTCCGGCCGGCTTCTCCACCGCAGGCGGTCGTTCGGTTGGCGTTTCAGCTTCGGCGTTAAAGCGAGCGCAGAAACTGCTTGATGAAGCCGATAAAGACAGTCCCAGATGCAGCTCGGCTGCCACAGCTCCAAGTACTTCTAGTGGCGGGGCTGGCGGCGGCTTCTCCACAGCGGGCGGTCGGGCTGTGCAGGTCTCGGCCAGCGCCATGGCTCGGGCCAAAGCCCTGGCTGCGGCCGCTGAGAATGAGGATTCCGCTCCGGCAAATCCTTCGACCAAAGCTGCTCAACCAAGTCCGCAGACTCCGAATTCCATGTCCACTCCCAGACAGCAGATGCCGAGGCCACGGACCACCCCCATGCTGGTGCAGCATCGGACGCCTCGGCTGAACACGCCAGTAGGTGGGGCTGCTTCGGCGTCTTCGGCGACTCCGGCTACTAAGGGTGCGTTCTACCGGTTCAAGCCCGCGCCCTCGCCTGCCGCTGCTCCTCGGCGACAGTTGCAGCCGCAGACTCCGACTGCTCCGACTGCTGCTGCGGTTTGTGTGAACTGCGGGTTACAGATTCTGTGTTGCTGGGCCTCCATTCTCAGATCCCCAATTGCTGGGCCTCCATTCTCAGGTCCCCAGTTGCTGGGCCCCCATTCTCAGATCCCCAGTTGCTAGGCCCCCATTCTCAGATCCCCAGTTGCTAGGCCCCCATTCTCAGATCCCCAGTTGCTGGGCCTCCATTCTCAGATCCCTCCAGTTGCTGGGCCTCCATTCTCAGATCCCTCCAGTTGCTGGGCCTCCATTCTCAGATCCCTCCAGTTGCTGGGCCAGCCTCCCAGATCCTCAGATGATGGCCCACCAGCCTCCCAGATCCAGCGCAGACGTCCGTCAAAGGTGAATGCAGTTCAATCATGTTTTTGCGCCCCCTCAGCAGGCCACGGAGAAGGGCCTGGGCGAACTCAGCCTGGCCAGACTCCGCCTTGCCGCATCGGGCGAGCGAGTCAGCCTGTCTGCCTCCCCGATTCCCGACTCCGCCGGTCTCCAGCCGACCATGGACTTCGAATTGGCCGGCGATTTTCGTTTCTCTGACGGCACGGGTTGGTCGGAGCTGCTCACGAAGTTGCGCTCTCAGCCTGGGATTCGAGCCCCGGCTCTCACAGAGGCTTGGCTTCGCAATCATTACCGGTTGCTGGTATGGCGAATGTCGGCCAGAGGCGCAGCTGCCCCCGATGAAGATTTTGGGGTGAAATATTTCAGCCCGGAACACCTGCTGCACCAGCTGAGGTATCGCTATGATAGAGAGTTCGTTTTGGGACACCGGTGAGTGCTTTAACTAGTGGATACTGTTGTTGTCTTGCTTATGTGGGATTGACCTCTTCTTATATTGTGCGAGCAGATTTAAAATTTGTGTCAGTAGATTAATAACTTGTGTCAGTACATTAATGATTTATGTCAGTAAAGTAATGATTTGTGTCAGTAGAGTAATGATTTGTGTCAGTAGAGTAATGGTTTGTGTCAGTAGGTTTATGAATTGTGTCAGTAAATTAATGATTTGTGTCAGTAGGTTTATGAATTGTGTCAGTAAATTAATGATTTGTGTCAGTAGGTTTATGATTTGTGTTAGTAAAGTAATGATTTGTGTCAGTAAAGTAATGATTTGTGTCAGTAAATTAATGATTTGTGTCAGTAGGTTTATGATTTGTGTTAGTAAAGTAATGATTTGTGTCAGTAAAGTAATGATTTGTGTCAGTAAAGTAATGATTTGTGTCAGTAAAGTAATGATTTATGTCAGTAAAGTATTGATTTGTGTCAGTAAAGTAATGATTTGTGTCAGTAAAGTAATGATTTTTGTCAGTAAAGTAATGATTTATGTCAGTAAAGTATTGATTTGTGTCAGTAAAGTAATGATTTGTGTCAGTAAAGTAATGATTTATGTCAGTAAAGTATTGATTTGTGTCAGTAAAGTAATGATTTGTGTCAGTAAAGTATTGATTTTTGTCAGTAAAGTAATGATTTATGTCAGTAAAGTATTGATTTGTGTCAGTAAAGTAATGATTTGTGTCAGTAAAGTAATGATTTTTGTCAGTAAAGTATTGATTTTTGTCAGTAAAGTAATGATTTATGTCAGTAAAGTAATGATTTATGTCAGTAAAGTAATGATTTGTGTCAGTAAAGTAATGATTTGTGTCAGTAAAGTAATGATTTATGTCAGTAAAGTATTGATTTGTGTCAGTAGAGTAATGATTTGTGTTATTAAGAGTAATGGTTTGTGTCAATCGATTGTTTGTTTGTGTCAGTATCTATGTATTTATTAGTGTTTAGTTACATTTATACAAAGTCGCAACAATTTGATTTGCAAGGTGCAAGGTACTGTTGCGTATAATAAGCCTGTTTGATCCCTTTGGTGACAAAAGTACATAAGTTAGTAATTTGACTGTTTAGTTCATAGAATTTGCAAGCTAGACTAAAAAATCGTGATGCTCTTCTTCAAGTTCGCCTCAGCGATTCGATGCAGCACTTCTTTGAACAGGGGCTTCATGCTGTCAATGTCTATGGCCGTGATGAGGTGCGTGTAGATTCTCTTGGACTTTGGCATGTTCTTCGGTATGAGGCTGGTGAACTTCTCCTTGATGTACTGCGCGCACTGGTTCACCTCGTCGTGGCCTGGAGATTGAGGACGATTGAGGAGGATCAAACTTGATGTCTCGATTCTGTTTGTTCGTTGTTATCTATATTAGGGGCGATTTTTTCAGATAATCAGGGCAATTTTCTTGGATAATCAGGGTGATTTTCTTGAATAATCAGGGTAATTTTCTTGGATAATCGGAGCGATTTTCAAGAAAAAAATGGCGATTTCGTTGGATAATGTGGGAGATTTCGTTGGAAAATCAGGGCGATTTTCTTGGATAATCAGGGCGATTTTCTTCGATAGCCAGGGCGATTTTCTTGATAATTAGGGCGATTTTCTTGGATAATCAGGGCGATTTTGATGGATAATCAGGGCGATTTTGATGGATAATGAGGGCGATTTTGATGGATAATCAGGGCGATTTTGATGGATAATGAGGGCGATTTTGATGGATAATCGGGGCGATTTTGATGGATAATCAGGTCGATTTTCCTGGTTAATCAAGGCGATTTGCTTGGATAATCAGGGCGATTTTGATGGATAATCAGGGCGATTTTGATGGATAATCAGGGCGATTTTGATGGATAATCAGGGTGATTTGCTTGGATAACCAGGGGCGATTTCTCTGAAAAATCTCACCTCGATAGTCCGGAAACAGTCCTGTAATACTCTTGGACTTCAACTTCTGCTCGAACACGTCCAATTTGTTTAAGAACAGAAAGAAATCCTTCTTCCACAGGTACTTGTTGCTGATGATCTCGCTGAATGTTGATAGACAGTCGGACATTTTAATTGTCTGGAGAATGTACGGATGGATTGTCTGTTTATGACATGATTTATGATGATTAATGATTTAGAAAGACGTGCGTGGTTTCTCACCGTTCTGTCCTCCTCTTCGACAAGCTCGCCGAAGCCAGACAGAGAGCTGACGAATAGCACTGCGTTGACGTCTTCGAAATAGTGAATCCACTTGTGCCGCTGGCTTCTCTGGCCTGCCAGATCGATCATGCTGTCGTTTTGAATGAAAATTGGGCGGATTTTTATTGCAGATAAATTGATTGACTTGGCTGATGATATCCAGATGTGATGAAAAAGCCAAGGAGGTCGGACACAGATAGACAGGGGGTGCGCACAGATAGGGGTGTACACAGATAGACAGGAGGTGTACACAGATAGACAGGGGTGTACACAGATAGACAGGGGGTGTACACAGATAGACAGGGGGTGTACACAGATAGACAGGGATGTACACAGATAGACAGGGGGTGTACACAGATAGACAGGGGTGTACACAGATAGGGGGTGTACACAGATAGGGGGTGTACACAGATAGACAGGGGGTGTACACAGATAGACAGGGGGTGTACACAGATGATTCAGATTCAAGGAGGTGGACACAAAACATTTTAGGGAGTTGAATTTAGGGAATTTAGGGAAACAGACACATTGGAGGCTGGGAGGTGGACACAGCGGATGCAAAAAGGTGGACTCAACAGCGACCGGGAAATGGACACAACAGCGACAGAGAGCTGGACACACACAGCGACAGAGAGCTGGACACACACAGCGACAGAGAGCTGGACACACACAGCGACAGAGAGCTGGACACACACAGCGACAGGAAGATGGACATAACAGCGACAGAGAGGTAGAAACACACAGCGACAGGAAGATGAACACAACAGTGACAGGAAGATGGACACAACAGTGACAGGAAGATGGACACAACAGTGACAGGAAGATGGACACAACAGTGACAGGAAGATGGACATAACAGCGACAGGAAGATTGACATAACAGCGACAGAAAGGTGGACACACACAGCGACAGGAAGATGGACACAACAGTGACAGGAAGATGGACACAACAGTGACAGGAAGATGGACACAACAGTGACAGGAAGATGGACATAACAGCGACAGGAAGATTGACATAACAGCGACAGAAAGGTGGACACACACAGCGACAGGAAGATGGACACAACAGTGACAGGAAGATGGACACAACAGTGACAGGAAGATGGACATAACAGCGACAGGAAGATGGACATAACAGCGACAGAGAGGTGGACACAGCGGATGCAAAGAGGTGGACACAACAGTGACAGGAAGGTGGACACAGCGGATGCAACGAGGTGGACACAGCAGCGACCAGTAAATGGACACTACAGCGACAGGGAGGTGGACAAAGCGAGTACAAAGAGGTGGACACAGAAGCGACAGGAAAGTAGACACAGAACATTCTGCATCCGCTTTAAGCTCACCGAAAAGTGGTGCCAGCAATTTGAAATTCGGTCTGTCTGACTGCGTCGCTCGGCTTGCGAATGGCCAAAATATCTTGCAGCGTTGGCACATAGTCCTCTTGAATGACGCGATCCACGTGTTGTATAAAGCTGTAGATTTATTTAGATTGGTGATCTTTATTTTACAGAGCCTTAAACATTTTAGTAAGTTTTTAGTGTTTTAAGTTAAAATTGTCGCTAACTTGAAAACTGTAATCAGACTGATGTTGAATCACCCTTTAGGGCAATGAGAATCACACTTTAGGGCAATGAGAATCACACTTTAGGGCAATGAGAATCACACTTTATGACAATGAGAATTACATTTTATGGCAATGAGAATCACCCTTTAGGGCAATGAGAATCACACTTTAGGGCAATGAGAATCACACTTTATGACAATGAGAATCACACTTTAGGGCAATGAGAATCACCCTTTAGGGCAATGAGAATCACACTTTAGGGCAATGAGAATCACACTTTATGACAATGAGAATCACACTTTAGGGCAATGAGAATCACACTTTATGACAATGAGAATCACACTTTAGGGCAATGAGAATCACACTTTAGGGCAATGAGAATCACACTTTATGACAATGAGAATTACATTTTATGGCAATGAGAATCACCCTTTAGGGCAATGAGAATCACACTTTAGGGCAATGAGAATCACACTTTATGACAATGAGAATCACACTTTAGGGCAATGAGAATCACCCTTTAGGGCAATGAGAATCACACTTTAGGGCAATGAGAATCACACTTTATGACAATGAGAATCACACTTTAGGGCAATGAGAATCACCCTTTAGGGCAATGATAATCACACTTTAGGGCAATGAGAATCACACTTTAGGGCAATGAGAATCACACTTTAGGGCAATGAGAATCACACTTTAGGGCAATGAGAATCACACTTTATGGCAATGAGAATCACACTTTATGACAATGAGAATCACACTTTAGGGCAATGAGAATCACACTTTAGGGCAATGAGAATCACACTTTATGGCAATGAGAATCACACTTTAGGGCAATGAGAATCACACTTTATGGCAATGAGAATCACACTTTAGGGCAATGAGAATCACACTTTAGGGCAATGAGAATCACACTTCAGGGCAATGAGAATGACACTTTAGGGCAATGAGAATGACACTTTAGGGCAATGAGAATCACACTTTAGGCAATGAGAATGACACTTTAGGGCAATGAGAATCACACTTTAGGGCAATGAGAATGACACTTTAGGGCAATGAGAATGACACTTTAGGGCAATGAGAATGACACTTTAGGGCAATGAGAATCACACTTTAGGGCAATGAGAATCACACTTTAGGGCAATGAGAATCACACTTTATGGCAATGAGAATCACACTTTAGGGCAATGAGAATCACACTTTAGGGCAATGAGAATGACACTTTAGGGCAATGAGAATGACACTTTAGGGCAATGAGAATCACACTTTAGGGCAATGAGAATGACACTTTAGGGCAATGAGAATCACACTTTAGGGCAATGAGAATGACACTTTAGGGCAATGAGAATGACACTTTAGGGCAATGAGAATCACCCTTTAGGGCAATGAGAATCACACTTTAGGGCAATGAGAATCACACTTTATGACAATGAGAATCACACTTTAGGGCAATGAGAATCACACTTTATGACAATGAGAATCACACTTTAGGGCAATGAGAATCACCCTTTAGGGCAATGATAATCACACTTTAGGGCAATGAGAATCACACTTTAGGGCAATGAGAATCACACTTTAGGGCAATGAGAATCACACTTTAGGGCAATGAGAATCACACTTTATGGCAATGAGAATCACACTTTAGGGCAATAAGAATCACACTTTAGGGCAATGAGAATCACACTTTAGGGCAATGAGAATCACACTTTAGGCAATGAGAATGACACTTTAGGGCAATGAGAATCACACTTTAGGGCAATGAGAATCACACTTTATGGCAATGAGAATCACACTTTAGGGCAATGAGAATCACACTTCAGGGGCAATGAGAATGACACTTTAGGGCAATGAGAATGACACTTTAGGGCAATGAGAATGACACTTTAGGGCAATGAGAATGACACTTTAGGGCAATGAGAATCACACTTTAGGGCAATGAGAATCACACTTTAGGGCAATGAGAATGACACTTTAGGGCAATGAGAATGACACTTTAGGGCAATGAGAATCACACTTTAGGGCAATGAGAATCACACTTTAGGGCAATGAGAATCACACTTTATGGCAATGAGAATCACACTTTAGGGCAATGAGAATCACACTTTAGGGCAATGAGAATGACACTTTAGGGCAATGAGAATGACACTTTAGGGCAATGAGAATCACACTTTAGGGCAATGAGAATCACACTTTAGGGCAATGAGAATCACACTTTAGGGCAATGAGAATGACACTTTAGGGCAATGAGAATGACACTTTAGGGCAATGAGAATGACACTTTAGGGCAATGAGAATCACACTTTAGGGCAATGAGAATCACACTTTAGGGCAATGAGAATCACACTTTAGGGCAATGAGAATCACACTTTAGGGCAATGAGAATCACACTTTAGGGCAATGAGAATCACACTTTAGGGCAATGAGAATGACACTTTAGGGCAATGAGAATCACACTTTAGGGCAATGAGAATCACACTTTAGGGCAATGAGAATCACACTTTAGGGCAATGAGAATCACACTTTATGGCAATGAGAATCACACTTTATGGCAATGAGAATCACACTTTAGGGCAATGAGAATCACACTTTAGGGCAATGAGAATCACACTTTATGACAATGAGAATCACACTTTAGGGCAATGAGAATCACACTTTAGGGCAATGAGAATCACACTTTAGGGCAATGAGAATCACACTTTATGGCAATGAGAATCACACTTTAGGGCAATGAGAATCACACTTTAGGGCAATGAGAATCACACTTTATGGCAATGAGAATCACACTTTAGGGCAATGAGAATCACACTTTAGGGCAATGAGAATCACACTTTAGGGCAATGAGAATCACACTTAGGGCAATGAGAATCACCCTTTAGGGCAATGAGAATCACACTTTAGGGCAATGAGAATCACACTTTATGACAATGAGAATCACACTTTAGGGCAATGAGAATCACACTTTATGACAATGAGAATCACACTTTAGGGCAATGAGAATCACACTTTAGGGCAATGAGAATCACACTTTATGACAATGAGAATCACACTTTAGGGCAATGAGAATCACACTTTATGGCAATGAGAATCACACTTTAGGCAATGAGAATCACACTTTAGGGCAATGAGAATCACACTTTAGGGCAATGAGAATCACACTTTAGGGCAATGAGAATCACACTTTAGGGCAATGAGAATCGCTGCCTACTGAACTAGTCACTATTGAATATAAAAAAACAGATTAACAATCAAGAGGGACAGCTAGACTGTCTGTCAGACCCTCTAAAAACAAACGAAGTAACTCACTACATCTCGGCGTAGGTAATCTCCGGCTTGAAAGTACTCGTGATCAGCGAGGCACAATTCGAACTCCGGCTGCACAATGGCAGTTCTTTATGTGTCGCACGAAGCAGAACACGATTCGTTCGTGTGAGGCGGCAAGCCGTCCAGGGTTGACGAGGCGCGCCGACCTCCCGA
>NIVC01000870.1:302500-310329 GCA_002269645.1 Macrostomum lignano | reverse complement strand
CGCCGATTCTGACGACCCGCGTCGCCTCTGCGGCTCCTGCGACTTTTTCGCTGCATCCAGCAGCTTTTGAAGCTCAGTTGATTTTTTGCCACTACTAGCTTGTTTAGAAAGAGGAAAAGTGTTCCCACGGCTTCTTAGCTAGTTTGACGTACTTCTGAACGTACTCCTCTGCCTGGGATTTGGCGAAATCCGGTCAGAATTACCTTTCGCTGGTAGCGGTGCATCAGTCTGACTGTAAAGTTAGTCTGACTAAATACCAGAATGTGCAGTTCCGGCATGATGTTCTCAAATAGCAACTCTTCATCTCATCATTTAGATTGTCTTCGTAGCCATCTATGATGAGCAGTGTGCTCGCCTGGTGCATGTTCATCACCTCCCAAATTTCGCGTTCGGCCAGCTTGCAGTCGCCTCCGAAAAGCTGTTCCATCATCATCACTTTCACTGTGGCGCTGTTACTTTAAGATCAAGCAAGATTAGCAGTTGGAAAGGCCGTCCGAATACGTTTTCGTCCAAAGACCATTTGTAGGCCATATACTTAGCCAGCGTACTCTTCCCTGTTCCAGGGTCACCCTCAATAACTACTGTATGCGGGTCTTTTTCGCCTTCCTTATAATCAAAAACTTGGAAGGCGTTGACTGACTTTCTGCAATTTTAAATTGAGAAATCAAAGTTGAAAATTATGTCTTGCTTAATGATCTGATCTGTTTTCCTGCTACTTACCCATTCAAATTGAGCAGCTGCTGTTGGCAGTAGAATTCGGCAATGTCTGTTTCAACTTTAGTGTACCATGGAATCGGATTCCATTTGGCGTACGCGGTGGAGTACCGCTCTCGAAGAATGTTGTTCAGTAAGGTAGACCCTCTGAAGAAACAGAAGAAACAGAAAAATCCTGTGATCAACTCTTAGAAGAGGATTTACTAATTATTATAAATACTTACGTGGTTTATTAGCAAGGATGTCGGCCTTAGCGGCCTGGTAGTCCTGGTGCATCTGCTGGTACACACTGTTCGTTCTTGGGTTTCAGCGATTCAACGAACTCATCCAACACATTGCCAGATTTTGGCACTAGAAAGTCGATCAACGTCGACATCTGCTCGTTGTTGCGCAGAGTAGAAAATATTTCCGTGCTCTCGTCTTGGGTAATAATCTCCTTGTTCATCAGATGCTCAACCACTGTGTCCGCTTTTACATCGTTGAGCAGCTGTTCGTAGTACTTGTCGAGAATTAGGCGCTCCGCTAATACCATGCCAGTTTTGATATGAGCCCATCTCTGACAGCGCGACTTGTCGCTCATGTCCATCGTCGCCTTTCCAACACCGACTGGCGTTTTTTCGTTTCCGACGTGTCCAAATCGCGCGTCTTGAGCCGTTTCTGCAGAATAGGAATCTCTTCGCGCTTCTTCTTTCGTTCTTGGTTTTCGATTTCTCTCTTCAACTGGCTGACCTCTTGGCGGTACCAGACGAGGAATTCGCCCAGAATGAAGCGCGATTCAGTCTCGTCCATGCTAGTGTCCTGCTTGTATGCGTTCATACAGTCTGCTGCACCCGAGTGTCCCAGTCGCTGGAGCTGCTCGGCAATGCGGCTAAACAGTCTGTTAGCTGCGCTCGCCTTTAAGGTCTGCAGCGAGGCGAGCTCGCGTTGAATGCCCAGTAGGCGTTGCAGCGCTGCGCCCTGGCTGTCATCGCGAGGTTCCGGATCTCCCATCCAGCCGTTTGGCTGCGGCTTCGTCACATCGCAGGTGTATTTTACTAACAGGAGCAGCAGACGCAGGTCGTAGTTGTCAGCGGACACGGAAGATTTCTCCTTCGGGTAGAGCGTCTGCCAGTCGTCTTCGGTTAGCATGTCTTTGATCTTAAGTCGCCTCAGCGTCCGGTGAATGTCCGGCGAGGCCAAGTGTTCCGTTAGCTCGTCCGTTGGATGCTTGGAATCGAATAGGCTTCTCAAGCACGCCTTGCCCTCTCGCATGAGAAAGTGGCACACCTGGATAGGTTCTCTACGCTCCTCTCGTCGGTCATGTCCAACTGCAGCTTGGGCGTGTTGTCTACCACGCCGAACTGAAATATTTTGGTGTCATTAACCAATGTTAAAATGCACATTTTAGTAAAGTATCCAACAGTTAGACAGTTAGTAACTCACAACCACTTGATTTTTCGGCCGAGCGGCCAAGGTCATTCGACGAACTTCTGGCATCCTCAGCTGTGAGCTGCAGGTTTTCTGTCAGCTTCTGTTAAGCTCAGATTTCAACTACTCAGATATTGGGCTTTAGTCTTTACTCTAAACTTCTATCTTTGTTAGCAGGTGAAAAAGCATGAAGATTTAAGAATTTTTATCTCTTTCTCTTGCTCTTCTGCTCAAGCGCACTTGCAGCCCAGCCCTCCTTGTTGAGTAGCTCTGGAAAGCTCTGAGCTCTATTGTTAGTCCGTCTCTTATGCCCTCGACACCCCCGTTAGACTCGAATAGCTCTGTGCTCTGTGCGCTGGAGACATGAAAGCTGTTAAAAGGCGGTGCGCGTTGCGTACTTTGAATGCATCTGTTCTCAAATATTTTCATTCTACTCTGCAGAGATTTACTGCGTGTGCAAAGATGTGGCTGTCTACTGTGTTTCTTCTGCTACCATTTTGCGCTGAGGAGTTTGTCTTATAAGACGCAAAATGGTAGAACAATAAAAATGCTCCTGCGTGTGTACGAGGGGGTCTATTCTATCTTACAGACTCAGTTTTGTTGCCAAGGTGATGCAACACACTCTCGCGTACACACTTCTACGTACAATGTACTGACCCTCTGTTGCACTTTGTCTCCTGTGGCATATATTTATTGTATATTACTTGCACTCTGTAGCCAGTGGTTGGAGCGTCGGACTCACGACTTGAAGGTCGGGGGTTCGATTCCTGATCTCACCGGAACGATTTGTGTCCTTTAGCAAGACACTAAACTCTGCGTTTCTTCAGTTCACCCAGCTGTAAAATGGGTGCCAGCATTAGCTGGGGTAATTGAGGCTGTGTGTGGCGACCCCCCCCCCTCCAGGTCCTTGGACTGAACAGCCGTACGCAGCCTTCAGATGCGCCGCGCAATATCTGAGGCTGAGCTGTTGGTTGCACATCTGCCCATTTAGGGCAGGTGTAATCAATTATAGTTTTATTATTGTGCTTTATAATTGTCTGAAAGCTGAAAATGTTATTAGCGCACAATGCGTACTTAGGGACAAATTAGCACAGAGTCTTGCTCGAACAAGATAAAAATTCGATTTCGGCTCAACAAAATGAACCAAGATATTACTGCTTATTCCTCCATCAACCAGACCCTGCATTCGTCGAATTCTCGAGCGCGACTCTCCGCCCAGCTCGCGTCTAGCACTGCAGGTGGTCAGTCTGCGATGGAGCAGCAACTCGGACAGAACAGAGACTGGAAAGCAGCCGGTGCAACAGCAGCAGCCGCAGCTCAAGGTTCACTTTGCTGGCTTTGCATTTTATTAGGAAACTTCCGGCTTCTATTCAATCCTTGCTGCCATTGCCCTGTCAGACTGTGTGTATCCTCCCCTCCCCTCTACCTGTTTATGTCTCCCCTCTACCTGTCTGTGTCGCCACTCTACCTGTCTGTGTCTCCCCTCTACCTGTCTGTGTCTTCCCTCTACCTGTCTGTGTCTTCCCTCTACCTGTCTGTGTCTTCCCTCTACCTGTCTGTGTCTCCCCTCTACCTGTCTGTGTCGCCATTCTACCTGTCTGTGTCTCCCCTCCACCTGTCTGTGTCTCCCCTCTACCTGCCTGTGTCTCCCCTCTACCTGTCTGTCTTCACTCTACCTGTCTGTGTCGCCACTCTACCTGTCTGTGTCTCCCCTCTACCTGTCTGTGTCTCCCCTTTACCTGTCTTTGTCTCCCCTCTACCTGTCTTTGTCTCCCCTCTACCTGTCTGTGTCTCCCCTCTACCTGTCTGTGTCTCCCCTCTACCTGTCTGTGTCTCCCCTCTACCTGTCTGTGTCTCCCTCTACCTGTCTGTGTCTCCCCTCTACCTGTCTGTGTCTCCCCTCTACCTGTCTGTGTCTCCCCTCTACCTGTCTGTGTCTGGCCGTCTGACAATTGTCTCGCCAGCATTTTTCTCTGCCTATACTATTTACCACTTGCTACTGTTGGTCAGTAGTTTATAAGCAGCGTGTGATCATTTGACGCATTAATTAGTTTCCCGATTTAGGTGACCCTCACGGACGGCTGGTACTGCATCGGCGCACAGCTGGATCCCCTGCTGTGCCGCGCAGCCTCCGCCGGCCTCATCAAACCGGGCACCCGGCTGCTCACCTGCCAGGCTGAACTGATTGGCTGCTCTGAAGCCTGCCAGCCGCTGGAAGCGCCGGCCAGCGCCGCTCTCCGTCTCCATGGCAACAGCACCCGACGCTGCGTTGCCAACCGAAGAGTCCGGCTGGGCTTCGCCGACGCCTCGCCGATGCCGGTGTCGCTCAGCTCACTGCGGCCCGACGGCGGCAAGGCTGGCGCTCTGCACCTGTTCGTCAGCCGGCGGTACCCCCGGCAGTTCATGGAGCGCAGCCCTGGCAGCGACGCCAGGGTGTTCCGCGGGGCTCGAGCCGAGGACCGACGGGCCAGGGAGTTCGAGGCTGAGGCCCGCCGGCGAATGGAGGAAGCTGTGGAGGACCAGGTTGGTGGCTGCTTCCAGTTGCTGGGCCGCCAGCCTCCCAGATCCCCAGTTGCTGGACCAGACTCCCAGATCCCCAGTTGCTGGACCAGACTCCCAGATCCCCAGTTGCTGGGCCAGACTCCCAGATCCCCAGTTGCTGGGCCGCCAGCCTCCCAGATCCCCAGTTGCTGGACCAGCCTCCCAGATCCTCAGTTGCTGAGCCGCCAGCCTCCCAGATCCCCAGTTGCTGGACCAGACTCCCAGATCCCCAGTTGCTGGGCCAGACTCCCAGATCCCCAGTTGCTGGGCCAGACTCCCAGATCCCCAGTTGCTGGGCCACCAGCCTCCCAGATCCCCAGTTGCTGGACCAGCCTCCCAGATCCTCAGTTGCTGGGCCGCCAGCCTCCCAGATCCCCAGTTGCTGGACCAGACTCCCAGATCCCCAGTTGCTGGGCCAGACTCCCAGATCCCCAGTTGCTGGGCCAGACTCCCAGATCCCCAGTTGCTGGGCCAGACTCACAGATCCCCAGTTGCTGGACCAGCCCCAGATCCTCAGTTGCTGGGCCGCCAGCCTCCCAGATCCCCAGTTGCTTGGCCAGACTCCCAGATCCCCAGTTGCTGGGCCAGACTCCCAGATCCTCAGTTGCTGGGCCGCCAGCCTCCCAGATCCCAACACCGCATCCCAATTTCAGCTGGGCTCCAAGCCCCCGCAGCAGCGCGGCCGTCTCTACCAGCCTGATGAAGTGTCCCAGCTGAGCACCGGCGAGGAGCTTCAGGCCGCCCTGCGCTCCGCCCTGAACGCGGACGAACTGCAGGCCTGGCTGACGGAGCGTCAGCGAGACGTCCTGACTCGGCACCGGGAGCAGCTGCTGCCGCCGCTCGTCCAGCAGCGTCAGGTGACGCCGCTGGTTCGCCTGCTGGTCATCGGCACCGAGGACGCCGACTTGGACGAAGGCGCCGTGGCCACCCTGACTGTGTGGAACCCGGAGGAGGGCGCGCGAGTCCTGGCTGCGCGAGGGCTGCGGCCTGCTGGTGCTCGGGGCGAATGTGGGATCCGCTGCTTCCGGCGGCATCGGGTGCGATTTTGTCGGGTGGGGGGGGGGTTGGTTGCTAGGAAATCGCTCATAGGGTCATCGTGTTTTTAGGAAATCGCTCATAGGGTCATCGTGTTTTTAGGAAATCGCTCATAGGGTCATCGTGTTTTTAGGAAATCGCTCATAG
The DNA here is from genome assembly GCA_002269645.1 of Macrostomum lignano. Taxonomy (NCBI): domain Eukaryota; kingdom Metazoa; phylum Platyhelminthes; family Macrostomidae; genus Macrostomum; species Macrostomum lignano. Next base: position 304,485 of record NIVC01000870.1, on the reverse strand, counting down.
GGTCATCGTGTTTTTAGGAAATCGCTCATAGGGTCATCGTGTTTTTAGGAAATCGCTCATAGGGTCATCGTGTTTTTAGGAAATCGCTCATAGGGTCATCGTGTTTTTAGGAAATCGCTCATAGGGTCATCGTGTTTTTAGGAAATCGCTCATAGGGTCATCGTGTTTTTAGGAAATCGCTCATAGGGTCATCGTGTTTTTAGGAAATCGCTCATAGGTCATCGTGTTTTTAGGAAATCGCTCATAGTGTCATGGTTTTATAATGAAATCCCTCATAGGGTCATGATGTTATAAAGGAATCGCTCATAGGGTCATGGTGTTATAAGAGAATCGCTCATAGGGTCATGGTGTTATAAGAGAATCGCTCATAGGGTCATGGTGTTATAAGAGAATCGGTCATAGGGCCATGGTGTTATAAGGGAGTCGTTTATCTCTCACAGATCCCAGCTAAGTCTCCAACAGGAAATCTCTTATTCGTTGCCATCACCCGGACACGCAGATGTCTCTGAACCTCAGCCGCGGCGGCCTTATCCGACCCCTGGAGCTCGGCAGCGCGCCGACCTCATCCTGACGCGGCACCGACCTCGCAGTTTCCTCCGCCTGCCCTTGCCGCCAGCACAACACGCCGGTGCAATCATCGACAACGAATTAGACCTCCGCGGCCTGCTTGTCGCCGTGTGGGACGACGGCCGAATGATGGCGGTGCTGGCCGATCCGGAGCGTTGCGACGGCGACGGCGACTGCGGCAGCGCCGGCCTCGTCTGTGTCCGGGTCTGGGCTGGCCTGGCCAGTCTGGCCTGGCCGCTCACGGGCAGACCGCTTGCCGCCTTCAACCTGCAGGTGGGGCTGCTGATGGGCCTGCGGTTCCTACTGCTTCTCTCCCCTCTCCCCTCTCACCCTCCCCTTCCCCCCTCACCCTCCTCTCACCCTCCTCTTACCCTCACCCTCCTCACCCTCCTCTCACCCTCCTCTTACCCTCGCCCTCTCACCCTCTCCCGCCCCGCCACCCAATTTTTATTGCCTTCCTCGGTTGTTCCAGCCTAAATCTGCCATGTACATTTCTGTGGCCAATGTACATTATGACTGAACCAATTAGCAAGCTGTTTACGCGCCTGCAAGCTTGGGCTTCTAAGCTTATCAAAGTCATTTCAGCTGCCTTTATTCTTATAAATTATGACTAGCTTATGTATTCTCCATTGCTACAGGACTGAAGTACTATTAGAAAAACAGCTGTTTTGCTAAGTATAAATGCCTGAGTGGCCAATCTAGTTATTCTAGTCTCCCTGTTGTCAGGCCTGATGAATAAGTATACCGGTAGACTATGGAAAATCGGCAATCTACCCAAATATTTCCTGGGCACTGGGTGTCTCTCCCTCTGTTCCCCTCTGCCTCCCATTCCCATGCCCTGTCAGCTCAGCAACTCAATATTTCTGCTCCAGCGCCGCTCAACCGGCGCCGAGGTGCTGCCCGGCCTGCCGCTGCTGCACTTCACCGATCTGAGCGACCTGTCAGCCTTGAACCCGGCCGACCTGCCCAGCTCGTTCCGCTCAGCTTTGAACTCGTCATCGACTCTGATAAGCAGGGCTCGGGAGTTTCTGTCTGGCCAGCTGGGCCTCGGCCTGCCCGACCTGGAGCCCGTTGCCATGCCAACCACGCCAGCCTCTTCTAATAGAAACCAATCCCTACTGCAGCGGCACAGATTTGTCGATAGTCCGACATTGACGCGTCAGATTGCGGCGGCAGCGGCGTCCGACAGCCGGGCTTGCGTCGGTCGATCGGCTTCAAGAAACAGCAGCAGCAGACTCCTTCGTCTAGCGACAATAAAGAACACGCAGCGCTGGTTGCTACTACCAGTAGCATCAGTAGTAGCTGTTGCGGCGTGGGTAATTCGAGAAAGCGTCGGAGTCAAGATTCGATTGTCGGCGCCGATGGCGACGGCGGATTCGACGGGTCGTCTGCGGCGGCGGCGGCGGGCGCCGGGGATT